>WAAD01028682.1:0-27413 GCA_013389945.1 Fregata magnificens | reverse complement strand
AGCCGGCAGCGCGCAGCCTGCCCTCTGCCCGCCTCCCTGGAGCCGGCCCCCGTCTGGTGCCAGCGCCCCTTCGCCCTCCAGGCTGGTAAGCGGGCTCTCCGGGCGGGGCGCGTCCGTGCTCCTCGCTAGGCAGCTCCGCGGCACCCGACTCTTGACAGCAGGTGAGATTTCACACCAGCAGCAACTTCAGGCAGCGCTCGGTACCCCAAACGCTATTGAGGGTCTAGATTTTGGCGTTGAGTTCACAAAGACTTGTGAGTCACGCTACCAGGAGCACGAAGCAAGCCACCAGACGCTGAGCATCCGAGTCTGGCGAGGCTCAGCCACGTTTGCTGTTATCCCTAAACACCCCCAGCTCAGGGGCCGCTTTGGAGTCAGGAGGGCGCAACGTCCCCAGAGTGGGTTCCCCACTCTCATCCCAATGTCTATGGTGAGGCAGGGATGGTGACGCCCAAATCTTCCACTGGGGTAAGCTGGGGTCAGGTGTGCTATAGGCATGCTCTGCGCTTTATACCAATAGAGCACATTTTGCCATCTGAAGTGTAAATTTGGAGGCCTTTAACAAACTCATGTCAAATACACGTTGCTTCACATAAAAGATAGAAACTAACCCAAAGAAATGCCCTGAATCTGGCACCTTTCATGAATGCTGGGTGAGAAAACAAAGCCAGCTGTCCAAGAGAGAGAAAAAGCCAGGATACAGCCAGCAGCACACACACTGCCCCCCCCCCCCCCCCCGTAGTGGCAAAAATAGCAGTTTTATAACTATAATAAGACTCAGCGCATTCCATGTCTATTCGGGGAATACCCAGAGAGCTGGCAGCAGGAGCCAGCTCATTTCTCAGTGAGGACGACTGGCGGGTTGCTTAGCTTTCCTGCATGCCACTGGATTGCTCATGGGGCAACAAGGACCACAGAGGCCAAATAGCAACCCTGATAACAATGACCCCTGTCCTCTCCTTCCTCATTTCCCCTGCTGTCGAGGCTCCTAGTTACTGGGACCTTCTTTCATAGCACTGAGACTTCATTGTGAGAGACCAAACTGTGACTTCTGTGTGTGCCTGTCTCATATACAGCGGGGGGGCGGAGGTGGAACAAGACCCCTTCTCAGGGCAATGCACGTGGTCAGGGACTGCTGTTCAGCTTCTTGGTTAAAAACAGATCAAAAGGAAACCCCTGGAAAAGATCTCCCCCCTTCTTGTAAGATTCTGGTTTCTAGGCTATGCAGCTGGGACTCAGACAACTAGTGCAATTGGTCCCCCCCTGCGAGATCTTAGCCCTCCTGTCTCCTGTCCATTGGAATGCTTTGATCCCATGGAAATACCCAGCAGAGAAATCCAGCCTCTGGCCTGGGAGCTCTCTGCAGCCAGAACATCCCATTTTGTCAGTGTTGGGATGGTGCCTATCCCTCAGGGGACCTGCTGCAACAGAAATGCACCATGACAATAGCTAGATGTCTGTGTGAGCCCATCTGCTCTCTAACCTGCTCAGTCTCAGCTGGTGGCTGGCTGGGAGAGTCTTTAAGGGTGGCCGGGTTCTACCCTGCTACACTTTCCCCAGCAAGGACGGATGTTTCAGGCTGCCAGGTGATCGCTGGAGGCACCTGCTCTGCTCTGTGCCCCAGGAATGGGAGAGCAGCCACACTCCTGCATGCCTGGCATAGCTAGCCCAGAGAGCAGGAGAAGGTGGGTGGGTTTCAGCAACCTACTCAGGAACTCTGGAGTCTGGTACTTCTGCCCAAGCCCTGAGGCACCTCCTGCTGCAGGCAGAGGAGAGCATATTTTTAGCTCTGATCTATATGTTCTCCTGGGAATATCTACAGGGGTGGGAGAGTGGCTGGAAATGCTATGTGCTAATAGCCAGGACAATACTGGTAGCGCATCTAAGAGAGAAGAAAAGTGAGAACACCCCTGGGGAGGCATAATGTTTGTCTTGCAGTTACAGAGCATGTGCCTGGGCTTGAGAATTCCCAGGGGACAGGGCAGAAGGTCCCCAGTGAGAACAGGGTTGACCTACCACCAAAATGTTGGCCACTGCTGGAGGGGAGAAGCAGTCACACAGGACAGGAGACTCAGGAGAAAGCTAATCAGGAGCCTTTGTGTCCAGGCTGATCTCTGGGTTAAGACACCAGACTCCCCACAGGGAGTGTCTCTGAAGATGTTAAGTTCTGGGAACAACACTTCCAGGTGCCTTTAATGTTTGCAGTGAGGACAGCTATGAAGATCCCATTTCAGCTGTGTCAGTCATCCAGAGGAGCACCCAGTGCTACTCAAAGTCACTTAAAATTTCCTGCTGAGCTGTTCATTGATATAAGCAGATTCACATGCTTGTTCTTCCATTTGCAGGCTGGAAAGGGATAGCTGGGTACCAGGACACAGGCACATCACATAGCTCTCCAACAGCTGGTGCTGGGAATGCAGAGGAAGCAACTGGGATTCCAGTCTGGCAGAAGGGAATTCCCCCAGGTCCACTTTGGCCAGACACTGTAAACTAGTCCCATTCCTTCAGGTCCGCATGGGGCCAGGACCCTCAAGTTACATCCACCTGAGAGATGGCAGTTCAGGCAGCCCAGCACCACTGCATGTGCTCAGCTTTGGGAATGTTGCTGCAAGAGTTCCATAAACCCTTAAATTCAGGGCATCTCCATAGCCCTGAACTGTAGACCCTGTGACAGGCTCTTTTGATGAAGAGCCAGAAAGACTGTGTTCATGGGCCAAGTTGTCCACTTACAAACATTGCAGCCCCTTTTCTCTCTGAATAATCACGTTTTCCCAGCCAGAGACACAGAGGTACATTACAGAGCAGGGTAATGGATCATTACGCTGCTTTGGCAGGTGAGGAGAGCTCAGTGCACGCAGCAGAAGCGACCAGCCCGAGGCACAGGCTGCGTCAGCAACAGAGCAGGGAAGGAAATCCACAACTCCTGTTCCCCACCACACATGCTGCAAAATGAGGCCAAGCAGCCATGGAGCTGAGGAGTCCAGTTCTATTAACAGCCACTACCCCAGGCTACAGAGGAAAGGGATGTGGGCCACAGCAGAGATTTAGGTCTGGTCTGCCATATTCCAGGAGCACTAGCCCCCACCAGCCTGGCTAGCAGCAGCAACCTCAGGAACCAGCAAGCTGATCGGTCTCTCCCTTCACACTAACCAGCCAAACAGTCAGGAAGCGGGCAACTGTAAAAGGCGATACACCAGCTCAAAATCCCATGGGACAGCCCTGTGAGACCATTTACACAGTCGCCAAAGCAACACATCCACTGCCCTTTGCTTCACCCAGGCCCCCCCGTCAGCTTCCCTACCATCCTGCTGAAGCCTCAGCTCAGTGGCTTAAGAATGGAGTAAGCTGCTTGTAGCCCCAGACTGAAGCTCCTGGGTATGGGAGAGGCTCACAACTGGCTGTCGGGGTTAGCTGTTCCCAGAGGCTAGGGATGCCAGAGCAAGCTGAGGATGGGCAAGACCATCCAACCCCAACTGCCCTCTCCTTGACAATATCACCTCATTGTCTTTGCTCCCAGTGAGAGCAGACTGCGCAGTTGGGCTTGATGTGCATATGGTGTGTTCCTGAGAGTGCTGAGCAGGCTGCTCTCAGAGCAAGGGCTGCCAGAGAGTGTGGCCAGGCCATTCCCCCGAGTCATGCTTGCTGCCTGCCCAAGCACAGCCCCAGTGTGGCTCCTGTCCTTTTTTCCTTCCTCTTTCCCCTCACAATGGGTTTTTCCAGCCTGTAGTAAAAAAACCCCATCCAGCTGCCAGAGCTCAGCTTTTCCTTCTGGCCAAGACAACGATAGCTTTTTTTCCTACTGCTTTGCAGCAAGCTGGCAAAACGCCTGTGAAAGAGGTACTGACTTTGCAAGTCTGTGCCTGTTGTGGCATAATAAGGTCATTGTCAAGAAGACGCTGCACCAGGAGGCTGATCTCGAGCAAAACATGGCCCCAGTTGTAAATTGTGCAACCCCTATGGCTGTTCAAACACTGGCCTCATTGTTTCCCATTGTAAGTCTTCAGCGTCTCATTGTCCATTGAAAAGCCGGTTCCTACTGAGCTGGTGCAGACACCAATCAAATCTGCATCATTGCTGGATATCAAAATGACTCGGTTTGCTAAATTAGCTGCCTCCCAAACGGCAGGAAACCCATGTTCTTTTCTCACTTCACACCACTTGGATTAACACGAGCTCTTGAACGAACAAAATTCTCTGCCTCCCACCTTCTTTTCTTGCAGAAAGATGAAGCTGTAGAGATCAGAGAGCTAGGGCTCTGGCCAGGTGGAAAGGCCCCATTAGGAAGATCTGTTTAGAGCAGGAACTTAGATGCTGGTACATCTCAAACCACATCCTGCTTGCATGCTTGCGACTGACTTTCCATGGCTCCTCAGCTTACAGAGGGTAAAACCCAGGGGAAACTGCTGCCATCACTGAGAAGCAGGCCACAGCAGCATCACTTCACCCTTGTTGACATGGTGTGATGTCAATGGGATACAAAGCCTCTTTTGAAAATGCCATCTAAGAAGAGGTGATAAAAGCGTGCATGGCAAAGAAGGAAAAGCTAGTGGATACTGGAACAGATGAAACCATTCAGAGCGCAATCAGATGGCCACAGAGGAGGGGAAGTAGAGACACACAGGAGTCTTCCTCCTGCAAACATTGGGTAGATAGGATTGAGGTTGGCATTCGTAAAGAGGCTGCGTTTAGAAGATACAGCAGGTACCTGCATAAGCCACTCTGGTTCTAAGGGAGATAGAGAGGGAGATACTGGTTTGACTTCACACAGTATCTGCCCAGGAGACAGATACACATCAGCGAGCAAGCGTGAGGCACACAGTACAAAAAGAATAAAAAAAGCAATAGGCCCGTTAAAAACATATTTAATTGTTTTCAAACTTTATTTCATGGTGATTGACGAAAGACACAAGTTAGTAATGGTTATATCATGCTGCTCCTCTACTGTGCATTGCCCTTCAGAATTCATACAGCAGTTCACAATGGTCATTAATTTACCCTATAAATGAAGCCACATGGACATTTTTTTTTTTAAAAGCAAAAAAAAAAACCCAGAAAAAAAAAAAACAAACCTCAATGTCTTTTTTTGTACATACATGTTATAAATGCTATTAAAAATAAAGCCAAAGTTAAGTGCACAGCCCCTAGGGAGCACTGCTGAATCTGACCTTGGTTCAAGATGCTTGACAACAAGGACGCAAGGTCCTGTTTTAAGGCATTTCCAAGCCCCAGCAAAAGCAGACAGAGTTTTTGTTTTTGTTTAGTTGTTTTTTTTTTGCAGCGACCCTGGCTTCATTTCAGTGGCATTCTAGAAAATTAGCAGCTTCCTCTGCACATGCCCCTCTCCCTCTGGAGTTGGCACATTCAGCCCTCAGTCTCAGCCAATGCAGTTGCATTGCCCAGCTAGAACTCATGTTCCCAAAACACAGATCGAGGGTCTCGCACTTCCCTCCCATCCCACCCCATCCTGCAGTCCTAGTTAGCCCCCATCTATCTACACCTCGTGATCAAAATACAGCAGTCCATCCCTTTCACAACACAGTCACAGTACTCCCCACCAGGAACCACAATTTATATACAGTAGCCACTTAAAATGTGGTATTGCCACACACACAGCCACACACACACACCCTGGAAGCTCCGTCCCACAGCGGGCACAGCCCCCCGTGAAATATTTAACCACTGGATTTTTAGAGGAATGTCAATAGATTAGGTATAGATTTGTCGGGGGGTGGGAGGGCATAGATTTCCTTTAATTTAAAAAAACCAAGAAAAAAAGAAACCCAAGTGGTTTTACAGTACATTCTTCCCCTTTGTTACATCTGTGTTCAGAGCTCACCCTGAGAAAAGAAAGTTGATTTTTCATGGCTCAAAATTTAGTGCCAAGAAACAACATTTTTAAAGGGTGCACTACTTTGTAAAGGTACACTACAAGGTGTGCTAGAAATTTATGGTAAAACTGCAAAATGATGGCACCCTGGATATTAAGTAACACTTGATACCTGGTGGGATCCTTCAGATTAATTCTGTACGTTCCATAAAGCTGGTTTTACAGAGAGCAATGCCAGCTGCCATCTCGGGGTGGGAAAGGGACACAGTGGTGTCCCAGTGGTGGAAAGGGACATCGATGCTACACAGCGTCAGTAAATTCTTCCCACAGAGAAGGAACCTGAATGGAGTGGGTCATTCCTTTCATAGCTGCAATCCGTTTGTTCTTCTCCTGCTTATGGGAGATTCAGTGTTTGCATGCAAATGTGTGCTGGTTGACAGACACTCGCAAACACACATACATTCATTCAGAAACACACATACTGGCTTTGTAACTGGCACCACAGTATTTGCTTTCAAGGTTTGCACGGAGGAAGAAAATACTTAAAAAAACCTCCTCCCAAACACTACTGCCTTGAGAGCTGACTCATGCCCCATTCCCATTTCAGCTGTTGCTGCTGGGCTGGCAGTATCCAGAGGAGCTTTGATCATGGCGTGGAAGACCCTGCATTGCACTGGGCATTGCAAAAACTTGAAGTCAAAGGTAAAACTCCAATTACTCTTCATGGGACAGGCTCTAACACCAGCTCTACAGAGATTCACATGCTGGCCAGCTGCAAGCATCCTCATGGTAGACAGAGGGCAAGTCATGCCCAGAGGCTGGAAAATGGACATGGGTCATGGAAGGACGCATCCAACAGATTTTTTTTAAAGTGAAAAGGGACCCAGTCCCTGTGCCCTGGCAGCCCGTTTGACAGCGCTGGAAGGGGGAGAGCACTTCCAGCTCTTGAAGATGTGCTGCAAGTTCACTGGTGCACGGGAGGGCAACGCTTGATATGCAGAAGCTCTTGGGAAGAGCAGCCAGGGCAAGCAGGTGGTTAGGACATGTCTGGATAAACACAAAGCGTGGAAATGAGGTTTCACAGCTGCTTCTGCACATGTCCAAGAGGAGGAGGAGAGCCAACACAGAAATTAACATTTCCCCCACAGCACCTCTCAGTCCAGCGAAGTCATAAGACAACCAAAGAGCAATGCTTTTCTGCCTGCTCAGAGCAGACCTTGGTCTCTCTTCCAGTGCATGGCATCCCTGATTTTAACAGAGCATAAAGGAGAAAAGCACTTGAGATTCTTACACACATAAATTATAGTGAGAGGAAGTGGGGGAGGAGGGAGATAGGGTGAACACAGGGCTAGGAGAAGGCTTGGCAGAGCCAGGCCCCAAAGCAGGGTGGAATTCCCGCTTCTCTGATGGCCACTTCCCTGCTCAGCCAGCACTGCAGAGGGGGGCTTTGGGGCCAGGCCTGAGATGGGAAGGCAGTGAATCCACGAAGGCCACGCATCTCGCCAGCATCAGCATCCTTTCCCCCATGGGCATGAACAACAACCCAAGAACACAAGTAAGGAGGGGGAAAAATAACCCAAAAAGAAGCTTCAAGTATGAATAAGATTTACAATGCAGGTGCAATGGGGAAGTTCTTCTGTCACTTCTTGGAGACTTGGTTCAAGGTTTGTTCTTTGTTGCTGCTGTTTGATTAGAGTCTGACTGACCTGGATAGACTGCAACCAAACAAATAAACCAAAAGAAAAGGTGTTTCCTCCCCTCCCATTCCCCCCTCCCCCCAAAATATAAAAAGCAATAAGTTTACAAAAATAGAAAATAATTACAGCAATAGGCAGGAGGGAGGGAAGGAGAAGGAAGGGTCCCTGGGGCTCTATTTGGCTGAGCAGTGTAATATTGTGGGGTTGTTTAAAGCGTCCTCCACCAGATGCAGTTCTTGGCGGTCGACAATCACGTCCCTTATGCAGCCAATAAAGCCAGTGCTGTAGGCTTTGGGCAGCTTGTGAGCCACACTCAGCTTCTCCATTCCCCCTGCAAAAGACAGCACAGAAGGTCGGGTGGGAGGACAAAGGACACGCTGCTGTGCAGGCCAGCAGCCTGCCCCAGGCAGCGTTGCACACTCACGCAGTGCAGGCGCTTCTGGGAATGCCTTCCTCAATAGCGCGGAAAAACCTCTATCCTAGCCAGTATTTGTTTTCACTTAAATCAGAGAAATGCCAGTTCCAACCAATACATACAGGTTTCCTGAAGACACTTGAAACAGTAACTTGCATTCTAAAATACCAATTCAACTTAAAATACTTCATTTCCTTGGAGATTGGTCCCAAATTCAAACTGAATTTTATTTCAGTTAGTGAAATGTGAACTATGGCTCATTCCAGGCGTTGAAATTATGAAAGGCTGATTGCAAACAAAACCTTTGGAAGAGCCAGGGGGGAAGCCAAGAAAAATTTCTCATGAAAAAATTCTGCTTTCCACATAACTTCTAGGTTGATTTCAGAATGAGAAATGGCATCTGGGATACTGTCTTTTCAGAGGTAAGGCTACATTTTTGAATATGAACTCTTTGTAGGTCAGGTTAGACCTGAAACTACAGTCTTAGACTGGGAAGATAAGAACAGATGCTTCTGGAAAGTGTGAACAGAATCTAATCCACTCTTTCTTCATTACAGATGATCAAAATCCCCAGATGAACATTTCTGTCCACTGATCTCTGTGGCCTTTGGGCCCCCTTGCAATCCTGAACACTAGGACTGCTACAGCACCTGCCTGAGGAGAAGCCCAGTCCTTAACTTACAGATGGAGAGCTCAGTCATGCAAGTTCCCCAAGAGATGAACGAAGCCCAGGACCTGCAGCATCCCCTATCACTCGGCATCCTTCTTTCATCCCTTCAGGCTCCAAACAGGACTTCACTATCCTCTTAGCTCAGATTAGTACTGGTTGTAGTTAAGCACAATTATCCTACACTTGTGGGTGGATTTCTTGCATATTTGAGCTGTTACAGGACAAATCTAGCCTCTGTCTGTGCTGACAGATCTGCCACAGGCAGTTTGAGATAGACGGAGTTTGCAGGATCAAAATACTTATGTCAACACAAATGGAACTGACTCTGCTGCACACACGGGCACATTCGGGCACATCTGCTTATTCTCTTATGCAAATAAGCAACATTTAAAATCTGGGTATTTACATATTGCCAGACAGAAGTACCGTTCTCTCAATTCAGCCATTTCACCCTTGGGAACCAGAGTTACCCAAGCAAGTAACGTTTGGGAGGCTTGTGAACTAACGGAGGCTCCCACATATGAGGGAATTTGGCAGGTGGGAGCCCTTCCAGATTGAAGGAGGAGAGGGTGCTCTATGCCATCGGCAGCAGGGGATCCAGAGCTGCAGGCCAGCTAACGTCTCTTTTCAGGGGACATAGGGACATAGAAAGGACTGGCATTTGGTAAAGCCAACCCTTTGTCCCTTAGCTGTCACCAGCATCCTGCCCTAGTAGGCAGAGAATGAGCGGGGGACTTCTTAGCTGAAACCTGTCAAAGCCACCTGGGAGGCAAAGGTGCCCCACCAAAACAACTGAGGGAGCATCAATGTCCCAGCTCCAGCTCTGAGCCCTTCAGCAAGGGGCGCAGAGGAGGTTCACCCTTCCCACACCAACTTACCCAGCCACAGGGCCCCATCTGTATCTAGCTGTGTTGCACCAAGCGGAGAAGAGCCAGCAATGGGGGCTTCGTTGCCGACTTGAAGGGAGCCTTCTCTCTGTACCCTGCTCCCGGAGGGAGGGAAGAAGAAACAGAAAATGTTTAGCAACCTTAGAGGAAATACCCAGAGCTGCCCTCTACTTTATGCTAAATCCAGACACTGGGCAGCATCAGCCCTTCTCCACCTGGAGAGGAGCGGGCAGCGCAGCTCTCCCTCAGGCCGTGTAGCACAGAGCGGTCCTTGGTGCAACACCTTCCCGGGGAGCGCCACACAGCCAGCGGTGAGCGCTCCCCTCTGGCATCCCCTGGGCATCCCGCAGCCCTGCTGCCGGCCCTGCCAGCAGCCACAGCTTCCTCCCGCACCCTCCAGACCCATCAGCAGAAATCCCTGGCATGCCAGCCGCATGATCCGCTCACCACTCCCACCACCAATAAAAATAAAAGAGATGGCTTGGGCTCAACACGAACAGAATGTCAAACCCTCAGCCAGCTAAAATAAAAGCCACGAACCTTTCGTACCTCCTTGAGCCTGCCCCTTTGACATTTCCAGGCGTGTCACAACACGCACCCCTCCAACACGGCACTGCCCACATGCCTCTCCTCTATTATTATCCAAGAAGAGGAGTGACCCTTGGGGATCACAGGGCATGGAGCCACAGCCATGACTCAGGCTCCCTAGTTCACAGCTTGCCCACCTCAGAGCAATCTGCCACGGTCCTGCTCTCCCCTCCTGCTAGCCTTCACACCTGTATGCTTTGATATGAATCCACTGGTTGGTGTTGACCGGCACTGTGGATCGTAGGACGACTGGCTTGGAGCCGAGGTCGTAGGTCATTTGTACGAAGCCATCCACTATGGCGAGGGCGATGTAGTCTGATCGCTCCAGCCCCTTCCCACTCCACAGGATCAGCCCCTGAGTGGCTTCTGTTTTGATGCTTAGTTCAAAGTGGTTCGATTGCAAGGCCTTCTCGCTGCACGGGGAGATGGGAGCAGGGGAGAAGATAGAGCAGAGTTAAAAACATGGCTACAGAAGCAACAGGCAGCCAGTCAGCTCCTCGGAGCAGCCTTCTCTGTTCCCAGCCAACTAGCTCACCTGCTGAGGATAACCTTCAGCCCACCTGTGGCATCAGACTATGCATGGGGTCTCAGTCCCTACCTGCTGCACTTGAGAGGTCGCAGCCTTTGCAATATCCCAGGTCTGCTCAGAAGGCCTGGTGCATGGTGAGGGGGAGCAGATGGAAAGCTCTGAGCCAGGCCACAGGATCAAAGAAACGGCCCTCTGGAGCTCCCTAACCCAGCTCCCATTCAGAGTAGGACCAGTGCCAGCGCTAGATGAGGGCAGCTGTGGCTCTGCCCAGCTGAGCTTGGGAACACCAAGAATGGAGTTTCACCATCTTCTTGCTGACCTGAGCAGGGGCTGCACAGTTCTCCCGGGGATGAAGTGTTTTCCCCAACATCCATCTTGAACCTCCAAAGACACAGCCTGGGGCTACTGCCCCTTGCTTCTGCCCTCCATGGAGCACAAGGTTCAGACACATCAAGCCCTGCAAGCTGTGACACACAAGTCTTGTTTTTGCCTCCTCATATGCAGGTGCTGAAGAAGAGGTCTGTCACATGGGTTGGTGAACAGCACCAGGCTGGCCCCGATCTCGCCAGCAGAAGGCTTTTCCCCACAGAGCTGCCTTTGATTTGGGAGAAGTCAGAACAAAGAGGGGTCTACTGGCCAGATCGGGAGGGCTACGGGCAGCAGCTCAGCTGGGCTCGACACCATTCTACCACCCTGCTGGCAGGCATCCGAGGTGCAAGCAGAGCTGGGGTGCCTGAGGACCACCGCTCCCCATGCCATCACCACACAGCCATCAGCCTTGGAGGCGTTTGCTCTACACCGCTGCCTCTGCTTGACCAAAGCCCAACAGGAACCTGAGGCTTGGGACTGTGAGGCGATGAGCACCCTGCAGTTTGAAGGGGATGGAGACTGTCCACAGAGGCAGAAAGCCTTCTTTCTCCTAGACGCGGTGTCTTCTCCCAAGGGAGGAATGAAAGCACAGGATTTCCCCCACACTGGCATCCCCATCTTTCCTCAGTCCCTTTTGGAACAGGCAAAAGGCTCTTGGCAACTGGTGACGTTGCCATTTGGAGTTGCCACCCACTCTTCTGGGATGCTCTGAGACACACTGCTGACACATGTGCACACATAGACCAGACAACATGGGCAACACAGACAGCTTTTTATTCCCAAGGGACACTGTGTCCAAAGGGCTGGACAAGGGCTGTACTGTCAAGGTAACTCAGCCTCTCCCCTCATCAGTGGCTATTTGCTGTCTAGGTCCCCCGGCAGCAAGGGCCAGCGCTGGAACTGCATAGGAGCTGCTATGCTGGAAGGACAGGGCTTCCTTCATGTTTACTCTCATCATCTGCAGAGCTGTATCCCTTATAAATAAAAAGCCGAGGGTATAGACACACGGAACACGCACAGAGACAGAGACATGCTGAGGCAGCAACAGCAGAGCACGAGACACAAGAGCTGAAAGCCTGGCACAGACTCACCTGGGCTCCGCAGGATAGTCCAGCGCTTCGGGACTTAGATGCAGGAAGAAAGGGGAGCATGCGATAAGCGCAGGACAGCGGAGGAGACTCTTCCCTCCCACCCCACTCACGGACAGGGAACAGCCCTGCTCAACAGCGACAGCTCTTCACCTTACACAATGCCCAAGCTGAGAAAACCACCCAGCATGAGCAGGAAGCCTCAGCCACTGTCCTTGGGGCTGAGTTTCCTCAAGCCAGTGAGACAATTTTGCAAGTTGTTGCTTAGCCAGGGTGAGCACAATAATGACAACGAGTGAATACAGCCCTGTCCCCGTGGTGCAGGGACTCTGCAATGCTCTCCTGGGTCAGGACTATCAGTGTTCCTGCTAATCACCCATGCTGTCCTGCTGGGCTGTGCATCCCAGGACAGGACAGAGAGCAGCACTGCTGGGGGAAGGGAGCTTTTGGTCCATGGGCCTGCACGAGGACTCTTTCCTGGGCAGACCTGCAGGCAGGTCTCAGGCTGGTTCTTTGGGATGCCACAGAATGGGCTTCCTTCTAGCCCAATAGCTGAATTGTCATGTAAGGCTTCTGAGTCAGCCTTGGGGCACTTGGGCAGCAGGGCGTGCATGGAGAAGGGGAAACCCAGCGCTACAGCTGTCCTGCTGGCACTGCCTGCAAGCAGTAGGGGCTACAGGCCCGGCATTACAGTCAGCTCTAACTAGATGTATATATAAAAATGTTAAAAAAAAAAAGTATGGGCATGTCATGGCCAGCAGAGCCCAGAGAAGCAATTGGAGTGTTAGTCCTGCCCAAGGCACACCCCGGTTTCTGCCTGGAGACAGAAGAAACTACTTTTTATGGGCAGCCCAATGGGTCCTTCAGCCCTGGCGGGGCCAGTGAGTGCTGCTGCCAAATCCCAGCAGAGGGATCTGGGGAGAAGTGCTAAGCTCCCTTGCAGGATGGGGCATGCACAGCCAAAATAGGCTGGCTCAGGCGGGGAGAAGGCTGGGAATGGTGACCTTCCCTTTGCAGAGCATTGGGAGAAGCAGGACACACAGCGAGCAGCTTTCTGCTCATCTGCAGGGCTGTGGCTCATGTCTCTGCAGAGGGACAGCTGGGCACTCTGCCGCGTGGCAGAGTTGTTGTGCAGGCCACTACGTGCCTCTTGTTGCTGTAGGGCATTGTCTAGCTTAGGAGGATGCTTGGCCCCTAAAAAGCCCTTTCCAAAACACCAGAGCACCTTCCAAACTGTTGTGAACATGCAGGTGATGGGCTCTGTGGCTCCCCAGGTGGTGACATGCATGCATGCATGCAACTCAGCCTCCCGAGCCTCTGTCTGACCCCAGCTTGTAGAAAATGAGGTGAAATGGAGATGTGACAGGCAGGTATCACTCAAACTCTCCCCCACGCGGTGGGGAATACAGCTGCATGAACCAGTGCTTCTCCACTCCTGCCACTCAGCAAGACGGACAGACAGCAAATCAACAGCTGTCAAGCCTGCTCTAGGGAAGAAGCCCTTCTCCCCATCTGCTTGCCCAGGCCCTTCTCCTGCCCCCTGGCCGCACTGCATGTTGTGAGGGGTTGCCCAAGCCACGCACCCCTGACTGGGCAACATTGTCCTAGCACCCAGCCTGACCTCCTTGCTATGGCAGCAACACCACACTCGTGCTGGAAAAATCATGGCAGGATTAGCACCCCTTATTTCCATTGCCAATGCCTTTGCCGCTGATGGAAGAGGTAAGTCACAAGAACTTTCTTCCCCTATGCTCCTCCACTTAAACTAAGGCTAAGTTGCAGTATGCTGCTGGGACAACATCTTGACTGCAGCAGAGCTAGGCAGTGTAGCTCCTGCTGCATCTTGGCTGTGTTTGGGCCCCTGTACAGCTGCCAGAGCTGTGGTCAGTACCTATGTCCTCCTCACCCTGAAACGGGAACGCCTGCCCAGGGCAGACCCCTGAGAGAGTGCCCGTATTCCTCCTCCCACACCTGCCCTGCGCTCCCCTGCGGGTGGGCTGGCGGTCAGGGTGGCAATGGGAGACGTGGTGGAGGGCAGATGGCTGCAGTGAGGAGCTGGGCAGTGGGGAGGACTGTACTTACGCAGGGATCTCATTGGTCAGGTGGCTTGAAAACAAAGAAACAAGGACATTGAGGAGAGACGGACAGACAGAGACGACAAACAACAGCTCAACAGAGACACCCTCCCCAGGCAGGGTGTTAGGACAGCAGGGAATCTGAGAGTGTAAGAGGCAGATGGACAGACCCTTATCCAATACCCTGTTCCAGTGCCGTGGAGCTGGGAATCAACCACAGGGGCTGTAGGAGCACAGTGCTGAGGAAGGGTACTGAGCCAGACTGCAGTGGACCGAGAGTCTCCTGTAGGAGAAATATCTAGACCAGAGGCTGAAAAGGACCTCAGTCAGCAGCTGTGTAGCAGGCTCTGCTTATCTTGAGAGAGAAGCCCCAGGGACCAGTTCAGCCACAGAGACCACAGGGTCCGAACACGTACCCCTAGCCCATGGTGTCAGGGTTGAGCAGACGCTGGAGAAGGCTAGCCAGGTTCCGCAGCAGCGACAGCCCATCCCTGTTGGCGGAACTGACCCTTGCTGCACAAACAGCCAGGGAGACAAAGGAGCTGGCAAACAGGCGTGAAATAAAGCAGAGGCAGAGCTATCTCTCCCCTCAGCAGAGCTCATCCAGCCCACAACCCATTCCTGAGCACGTGGGCAAGAAAGGCACCGACCAGGAGCAGGGCACATTAACCATCTTCATGGGTGCACTCAGCCAGCTTCATCCCACTCCCAAACCAGACTATGCTAACCCAGAAGATGGCCCACACACTGCAGAATGAGAATATCCAGACCTGAATTTGGCCAGGCACTGCCATTGTGGGTAAAGCCCTCTACCAGCAAGGCAGCTTTAGAGGTAAGGGCTGGAAGTGAGTGCTCGCGGCCCCAGTTTGGCTCGCCCCTCTTTGAGCAGTGCACTTGGACTTCTTCAAGCCTAGCTCTTCCTCAAGCTAACAGCCCTAACTCCTTGTTTTGATCTTGGTTCAGCTCAGCAGCCAAGTTACCTCTTTGTCACGGCATTGTGGTACTCCATATATGTCCTACCATCAAAAGCAATGGCCTCTGCATCTCCAGCAGCCTTCTCAATGATCACTGGAGGTGGGAAAAAGAAGAGCTGTCAGGCAACGTAGCATGGCTTGTCCATCCTTGGAGACTAGGAAAATCCCCCTTTACACTGAGCATTCATAACAGGATGAAAGCATGCACAAACCTGCCATCCCTTGGGGCATGTTAGCACTGCGGCACTCTAAGCAAGCCCCTGGAAAGTTTTGCTGTGACTTTAAAGCCCAGGAGTTCGAACCATCTCCCTGTTTTGCAGCCAACTGTCATGAAATCTGCAGCCTTGTTGGCTTCCTGGCTGAAGCTGGGGAGGAATCTGGACTCGGTGATGGCCCAAGAGCTAACCTCAGGGAGGTAGCAGGAAAGAAACCCTGATCTGCTACAGCACCAAACCACGTTTCCCTGCCCCAGTTTGCTTCAAGTGAGCATAGCAACACAAGATAGGGTCAGGGTGCACTGACAGAAGGAGCTGATAGGGTTGGGTGATCTACCCGTGGGCAGCAGCATTTGCCCTGCCGCATGCAGCGTAATGCCTGCATTTCTGAGAAATGGCATTGCTTCGACTTCACAGCTGCATAACAGTACCAGCCTGCAAATGCCACAGCTTGTTTCCCCTGGATCCCTCCCAGCTGCCACAACAAGGGCAAGACCTCAGGCTTGGCCTAAGTGGTGCGGTGTCCTGCTGCCATCAGCTAATCATCAAAGCATTGCCACGTCTGGCTGGTGGGTGAGGGTCCACGTCCAGCCCTACCCTGGCAGTCTCACCTTTCTCACACCGAGCCCCGGAGAAGCCCCTCTGGCAGGCACACTCGTAGTTCTCTAGCCGGGGGCTACAAGTGCCTCCGTTCTGGCAGGGATTTGGTTTCTGGGTACAGGGGTGGCCTCGGAAGGGGGAGATCTCAATGGCACTGCGGATGTTCTGCTCCTTCAGCACAGGCACCCCCTTGACGGAGATCTGACAGATGCAAGCAAGAGGAAGCACAAAAGTCAGCCTTCACCACCCCACCTCTCTGTGGGGCTGGCAGGGGGACAGAGGCCAGCACCCTTGGGGCGAACAGGGCGATGGGAATCCAGCCTGAAGCCCCACGTGTTCCTGTAATGCACTCCCGCCTCCTCTTCTGCCACCCACCACTGCCAGTTTTCAATTGGGTGTACCCCCCATGCACATGGAGCCAGGTGCTGGGGCAGCCCACTCCCAGGCTCGTCCTCGCTCTCCTCCAGCGACGCCAGTGCAGACGGCATGTCTCCCAGCCAGACACCTGCCCCAGGCTGCCCGGTAGGGCCTTACCCTCTGCACAGCTCCATCAAAGCTGGTGGAGATGGCAGCTGCTCGAGCTAGCTTGCTGAAATCAGGGGCTCCCCCCACATAAAATGGCTCCTTCAGGTTCAGGAAGGTGTGAGGTACCTGGGGAGGAGAGGAGAGAAGGTGAGATGGAGAAGATGTCAGGTTATCCCTAAGCTGCAAGCTGTGCACTTCACCCAGCTCCATGGGGTCTAAAGGAGGCTGCGAGCAGGGCAGCACTGCAGGCAGAGCAGGCACCCATGCACAACCAGAAGCAGGGCTGATGGGAAAGAAAGCAACACCCGCCTCTCCTCCGCAGTCCCCCGCTCCCTGCCTTCCTCCCTCAAGGCATGGGCTGTGTCCTGGGGCAGGGCTGGCGTGGGGCACCGCTAGCCATCTCTGCGGAGGCCAGAGCAGGAAAGCCCCTCAGAAAGCATGCCAGGGGCCCGACACAGCCTCTGCCACAGCTGAGTGAGCAGGACAGCCCTGCTCTAGGGCAGGCAGGCAGGCAGGAGGTGGGCTGGGCAGGGAGAGGCAGGCTGGGCTTGGCATCCCACTTGGGACCGGGTCCCCACCTTCTCCTCCATTCCCTGTGCTGCTCCTGCCCCTGCCAGCCACCCTGCCGCAGCCCAGCTGCCCCGCATGCCCTCCAGCCCTCTGCCTCCCTGCCCTGCCACCGGGACCTGCAGCCAGCCACCAGCCGTGGCGCTGGCAGGGTGAGCCGCCGCCAAGCACAGGGAGCGGATGAGCTCCACATGTCTGGCGCCAAACCAGGCTGTGTAAAGGGCGCTGGGAGAAAGGGGCCTCCAGCGAACCTCCTCGTGCCAAGCTGCAAGGTCTTACCTGCCAGCAGGCACAGAAGGAAAACACTTCCCTGTGAATTTAATCTGGGGGAGATGCTGTTGTAATGCCCTCAGGCGTGGAGGCCTCTGGCTTTGTGTGGCACCCAAAACCAAGTAAACAAATATTGCTTCAGTCGCACCAGGGCTAACGTTTAAACCCAAACTCATACCAGAAGGATTCAGCTTGGGTTCATCCGGCTGCTACAGGTCCCCTACAGCAAATGGCTAGAGGAGGTTCTCCTGCATCTCATGTGGCTGTGAGTTTGGAAGAGAAAGACCTCTCCTTGCTGTCACCCTGCAGCCCCAACTGCACAGCATGGAAAGTCCCAGGTGAGTCTTCAGCCACATGGTCCACTGGGCACACAACAGGAGCGATGTCCCCTCCTGTGCACCTGGGATGGACCCAGAGGCACAGCAGCAAGGCAAAGATGCAGTTATATGAATCACTAGCTAATGCTTTGTGGAGTTAACACAAGAAACATGACCGGATTAATTGAAATGCTTCCGAAACAAAACGTGACAACTGGCTGGAAATTAATGATGGAAGAGGAAACAAGTGTCTCTAATCTACAGAGATCCTAAAGCTGCTTGGTCAGATGGGAAGGGGAGTGGGTGAAACACTGAGATCTGAATGGAAAACAAAAGAGAACAACGTGCCAATGGCAGATGAGATGGAGGTGCAGTGGGTCATACTTATCTTTACCTTACGGGATTTCTGGGATCCAGACAGCAGGGGAGGGAAAAATACAAATGAAAATCAAAGGGGGGGGGGGGGAAGGGTGAGAGAGAGAGAGAGAGAGAGAGAAGGGAGATCAGTGGGTAACATCATAACATGCAGGGCTGCAAGACCACCACTGCAACCAGCGCCCGGGATAGCCAGAGAAGGGGAGCTGCAGAACGCAACAGGAGGGGCTGCTGCCACCCTGCCAACCAGGGGTAACCTTCGCTTGGAGAGAAGCTTGAAAAGACGAGAGTGAGGGGAGGAAAAAATCCCTTCTTTTGCAGGAATGCTGCATAATCTTAATGCTGCACTTCTATGTGGAGCTTAAGGATGAGTTCAGCAGCACTTGGGGCTTTTCCTGCATTATCAGCTTCCCTGCTAGAAAGGTGGATGAAAGGAAGGCCAGTGGCCCTGCCGTGAAACCCTGGGGAACTGCTGTTTGTGCAGAGACAGAAGTGCAGGGGGGACAGGACATGGGAGAAGTCAGAGGTAAGCTGCCAGCTTGGAAACTGAGCAGAGAAGGCACTAATGGATTCAGCAGCGACAGTGCAACGGGGCTTTTACTACTCCATGACTTCCTCCCAGCCGAGCTCCCTGCGCAGCCAGCACTGTGGAGGGCTTTTGAGCCCAGCATCAAGGGCACAGGCTGAAACCCACACGGGCCCAACACAGTGGCAGCACGGGCAGCCGCTTCCCTTGGCTACACGGGTGCCTTGTGTACCTGCCCCAGTNGTGTGTATGTGTGCATGTGTGCGAGGGGGGCTCGGTCAAACACATCCCTGAAACCAGGGCCCCAAGAATCAGGGCATGCGTGTCGCTGGTGAAGGGGCTGCAGCTCTGTGTGGTGGGCGACAAGGAGGGAGGAAGAGCTGGAAGAGATGTGCAGTTGCTGTCCTACAGCACCAGGGCCAGGCTGCAGAGCAGCTAAGAGGGGCAGGCAAGCTCTGCCCTGCAGCATCCTTTCCTCCCCAGGTCTTGCCCACTCCTCCTCCACCCTTAAAGCCATGTACCACAGGGATTAAAAGCCCATGAGCCTGGGAACTTCTCAGCTCATTTCACACACGAGAGGAGCAGGGCTGGAAGCCCAGAGAGCTCTCCCTGACCCATCAACTTACCGGTGACTCTCCCATCACCCTCTCGCCGTTGTTGATCCTCATTACGCCTTTGCGCCCATTCCTCTCCAACAAGACACTTATCCAGGTGTTGAGGGGAACTGGTTCTTTGCTCCTGGTGATGAGAAGGGAGGAGAAGACACATGGGTGAGAGCTCTGCCATCACCACCTGCAAACAGCGCTGGAAACCTCCCCTGACCAGCTTGGGCTGCCCAGACCACTGCAGCTTGACCAGCTTGGGCTGCCCCAGCTCTTCCCTGTCCCACAGAGGGACAGCCGACCAAGAGCCATTACTGCAAACAGCTGAGCCCAGTACGAAGCTTGCTCCCCCTGCCTCTTTATGGTTTTCTGGGGAGGGGAGCTCAAAGCCAGTGCTAGACACTGAAAGCCACCACTGTCCCTCTCCCATCTCTGTCACCAACACCACCCTGCCAAGCAGTTCCCCAGCCTGCAGCCCACCCTACCTGAGCACAGCCGCCCCTTTGCCCAGGTCATATCTGTACTCCAGGAAGCCATTGTGTAAGGCCAGAGAGACAAAGTCCCCTTTGCCATCTGTCTTCTGGCCATTGTAGAAGATCATGCCGCTGGGGTTCTTGGCCAGGAACACAACTTCGATGGACATTTTGTCCCTGAGGAGAGAAGGATTACGGATACCCTCCAATCCAGCTGCCCATGCACTCTCTTCCTCCATCCCCGTGTGCTGAGCCCTTGGAAGACCTCTGCCTGCCTGGGACTACAGGTATGGCAGAGAGATGCCACCCCTGTAAGTCACCCTTGCCAGGTAAGAGATAAATCTGCCATGTTCAGGATGCTGCTCTGCAGTGCCTATCTACCCAGCCCGTCGCAACGCCAAGCCCCCAGGGAGCGTTGCTGGCTCAGTCTGGCTGCAGGGATTCTGGCGATGCCAGTCCCTCTGGACAAAAACTCCAAAACCTGTCAAAAGGGAAGACCTCTAGGGAGAGCCAGTGTGTGACAGGTGAGGCTCAGAGCGCGAGCTCTCTCCCCCAAATCAGCCACGCAGGCGATCCACTCGCCTGCCCCTCTCCCGTTCCCTGGCACTTACTGCAGGTCAGGAACGAAGGTCTGCAGCCCATTCAGCTCCAGGTAGGAGAAGCCATTGAACTCCGGGAGGAAGGGCATGGTGTGGTCCTGCTCTGTCACTGGGCACAAACGAGGGAATGGTGAGGAAGAGGAGGCAGAGCAGCTTCAGCCAGTGCCCCAGAGCCACAGCAGGCAAGGCCTCCTGGCCACCCAGGCTGGGGAAATCAGCACCTTGAGTTCCACCCCCTTCCCCAGACCCGCTCCTCTGCCAGCTCCCATCCCACCTAGCTCGCAGAAGTCTCCTTCCCGGCCCATGGGACAGGCGCACAAGGCACCTCCCTCTGGCAGCACCAGGCAGGTGGCAGAGACGTGGCAGGGCGTAGGGTCGCAGGGATTCCTCTCGTCAGCACACGTTGGGCCTGCAGCAGAAAAGGCAGCCTGTCACGTCAGCATCTCAAGCCAACAGCCATCAGGCATGATTTGGCCAGAAACAAACGTCTCTGATGTCTCGTGGCAGCCCTGCCAGACTTTTTCTCCTGTCTCAGGCTGGGTTCCCGCAACCCAAGAAGCCCCCTTCAGTGGAAGACTGTCGTGGTTTAAACCCAGCTGGCAACTAACTGCCAAAACCAGCACAAACCCACAAATGGCAGATGATATCCTTGCCAGACTACGCTTTGCGCTGCCCCTAAAATGCAAAGGGAAATTTTTCTGTGCATGAGAACAGACAGATCCCGGGCCTTGTCTCGTGTGTATATGAATAGGTCTACCTCCTAAATTTATGGTCTTCACTGGATGTGGCTTCGTCCTACCCTTCTCCCTCTAACCCACTGCTGACACTCCACACCACATCCCCCCCACACTGTAGCTCACAACGTGAGCCCCTGAGGCTCTGGGATCCCTCAGAGCCAGCCAGTGGGATCAGGAGCCCCAGCAATGCACTGTCTCTGCAGCCCCCTCCCCGTACCGGTGTAGGTGTAGAGACACTCGCAGTGGAACATCTCTGCCTCCTTGACATGGCAGATACCACCATGGTGGCAGGGGTTGGGGTGACAGGGGTCGTTGCCACACTCGCCCACCCCGCTGCCATACAGCACATCACTGCCTTTCTCCCGCAGGTCGTACATCTGGTTGTTCACGTCCAGGAGGCGGATGCAGCCCTTCAGGCCGGTTGTAGCCGCAGTACGATCTGCCACCCTGAGGGGACAGAGGACAAAGTGGGTGGGGGCTTTGTCCCTGAGGACGACAATGCAGAGACCCTCCAAGCACCTAGGTCAGGCTGTGCTACCCGGCAGGGCATGAAGAGGCCCCACAGGCCCAGAGAAGCTCTGCTCCACAACGCTCCCCCAGCCACCGCCTGGAGCCTGCTAGCAGGCAGAGGGCTGCAGCCACCACGGATGCTCTGCCCAGAGCAGCAGCAGATGCTGCAACACCCACGGCAGCGGTCCAGTGCCCTCACTCACACAGCCATTTGGTCCTCCGGCGCTCCCCCGATGAACAGGTCTGTGTCGAGGTTGAGCCCATCAGTGCCCGTCGGGCTCTCCCCGCTGACGTGGGGCTCCCCGTCGACAGACAGCATGCCATTGCGGCGGTTGCGGTTCACCACTAACTGGTGCCACTTGCCAGGCTCAACGCGGACCTTGCTGGTGATGATGCCCGTGCCGGAGCCGGTGTTAAACCTGGAGCAGAAGAGGGGGAGGCCTCTGTCTGTGCCACCCTGCAGAAAGGTGACATCTGCGCCGTGGCAGAGGGGCTGCTGTGTCCCAGGGAGAAGCTGGGAGCACTCGGGAGCCCCCCTCCCTCCCCACCTCTGGGCCAGGCTGCACTCAGAGCATATAGCCATCCCCTGCTGAGCATCGGGACTGACTGCCTGAGAACGTGTCCGGACTTTGCAGTCTCCAGAGGTCTGCCTGCCACCTCACCTCATTCCGAATCTGCACCTTTGGCTTTTGGAACTGGAAAAATGATTTAAGCTCAGATTTCTGGGGCCTTTCTCCCTTTCTTTTTTCTCCTGCATTTCTTTTTCCAGTACAAAACCAGTGCCAAAAAAAGACCTCTCGCTCAAAAAATCAACCTCCCACACCTTTTAGCTTTTCAAAATTCAAACTGAAATAAGTGAATTAACTTTGCTGAAAAGTGCCACAGGGAATGAGTCCCCTTAGTATTCCTATTACATTGGAAAAAAAGCTCCTCTTGTCCATTTCATGCTACTGTTTCTTAGCCTGCAAGTTTGAGCCCAGCATCCTGGTGTTCTGCAAGGACCGTTCTGGCCAGAGCTGCTACTCTGCTTCCTCCACACCACACAGGGCTGAGGGGAAGGGCACCCACCTGAGCTCCACGAAGCCGCCAACCAGAGCCAGGGAAATGAAGTCTTTGCCGCGGTTCTGCCCGTTGTAGAGCAGCAGCCCACTGAGCTCCACAGTCCTGAACTCCATGGCAATGCGCACGGTGTGGTACGCCTTCATCATCTTGAAGGCCAGGTAGGACTTGCCACCAAAGCTGGGGATGAAGTACCTGATAGCTGCAAGAGCAGCGGGAGGCGTAGAGAAAGGAAAAGGGGATGAAGTAGAGGAGGGAACAGGAGGACAAAGAGAAGATAAAGGCCTGACATGAGGCTGTGAACACTTTCCTACTTGTACAAGGAAAGAGAGCTCTTGTGAAATGGCAGAAAGAAGCTCGCTCTCTCCTCTGGGGCCCATGCTTCTCTGCAATTATCCCCTGTCACCACCTCCCAGACACTCGTGCTGGTAGCAACCAACTCCTCTCGTGATGGCATGCCCCGCAATGATTGCTCCCAGGCTTTAGAGATCTGTGGTATGGCTCCCTCAGTACTTAGCTTCAGTAGTGTCCCAATCAGCTCCTCCCAGTTAAGCAGTGCTGTTGGTCCTTTCCATGCCCAGCTATCACATCCCCTGTGCCCTCAGCTGAGCTCTGCTGCACACAGTTCCTTACAACTCAACTTCCCTGCTCCTTATGTAATTTTTATCTGTCCTTCCAGAATCCCACAAGACAGATCTACATTCATCACTCCAGGCTTTTGTTTATTGCAGCTGAGATTTTCCAAGGTATCTGGAAGGCCAAGCCCTATTAAAATTAACAGGACTGAACACCCACATCCAGTAGCAGCTTTGAGTGATCCAGCTTATAGCTTTAGGAACAAAGCTTTTCAGGAATTAGCACTCACAACCACCCAGAGCCCCCGGCGTGACACCAAATTGCCAGTGGGAGCTCACAGTAAATAACAGCAGCTCTGATTAAGCACGCTGCCGGTCTGCAGCTGTTTGCTAAGCCGCTCTGAGCGCCAGTGAATAGAGCCTGAGTTATCAGCACACATCTCCTGGAGTTTGAGAGGACAGTTAGTACCTGTCTCCCTGTTACACTAACTAGCAGTCACTTAGCTGCAGGAGCTGTGAGTGACAATGCCACGAGCCGAGATAAAAAAGCAGAAGCTCACAATCCCCATGCTTCGGGGCACCGGTATATCAGAAGTGGAGCCAGGAAGAAATTGCTCCTGGCACCTTCTTAGCCTGCAGCCTTGCCGTGCTTGACTCTTACAATGCACAGTGCATGTACAACCTGTTCTTGGCAGAGTTAAGAAAGCTGGCTAAATTGACCCCTGCAGTGCCCCCTGCCTGGTGCGTGCAGTGCCAGCGCAAGTTATGGAGCGTGTCCAGAGAAGGGCAACGAGGCTGGTGAAGGGACTAGAGAACAAGTCTTATGAGGAGCGGCTGAGAGAACTGGGGTTGTTTAGTCTGGAGAAGAGGAGGCTGAGGGGAGACCTTATCGCTCTCTACAACTACCTGAAGGGAGGTTGTAGGGAAGCGGGTGCTGGACTCTTCTCCCACGAAACTAGCGATAGGACGAGAGGAAATGGCTTCAAGTTGCGTCAGGGGAGGTTTAGATTGGACATTAGGAAGAATTTCTTTACTGAAAGAGTGGTTAGGCATTGGAACAGGCTGCCCAGAGAGGTGGTGGAGTCGTCTACCCTGGAGGCGTTCAAAAAAGGTGTAGACGTGGCACTCCAGGGCCTAGTTTAGGAGTCATGGTGGTGTTAGTTGATGGTTGGACTTGATGATCTTAGAGGTCTTTTCCAACCCAATGATTCTATGATTCTATGATTCTATGATCTCTCCATCACCATGCAGTCAATGCAGTCTGCTGGAGTATGGATGGACACAGGAAGGGCCATACTGCATGAAGCCCAGCCCTTCAGCCCTGGTTGTGCCTAGCGGCACATGCTTAGGGAGAACAGGTAAGAAAAGGGACAACTGCACAGCAACACTTTCCCAGCTGTGTCCTTCTGGCTTCCTCGACTAGGTGGAACTCAAAGCTCCAAGAGATGTGGTTCCCCTGACTGTGCTGTCCCTGCTTTTGGCCCTCGCCCTCTTACAGCTGTGAGCTCCGCTACCGGCGCCCAGCAGCACCATGGCCGCAACAGGTCAGAGGCACGTACATTTCTCACAGACAGCTCCCCCTTTGCCTGCCGGGCAGCTGCAGGTGAACTCCTTCCCATCATCCTCGCAGGTGCCGCCATGCAGGCAGGGGTGAGAGTCGCAGGGCCGCGAGGGTTTCTTCGTGATGGGGGGCTGGCGCGTAGGCTTCCGCCGGGTGGTGGCAGCAGGGAGGGTGGAGGTGGGTCTCTTGGTGCTCACAGCTCCTGCCGTCTTGGTGCTGGGTCGACCCGCGGCATCTGGGCGCAGGACGTGGACAGTGGTGGCAGCGGCAGCTGTGGTGTACCTCCGGGTGGTGGTGGGTGCCATGGTGGTGGCCGTGGTTGTGGTCATGGTGGTGGTGAAGAGCCTGGGGATCCAGTCTGAAACACAGCAAAATGCAGGTAGAAGCTGGTGCTTTGCAACCCTCTCTGGGGGCAGTGAAAGCTGCTTGGGCCTTTGGGGCGAGATGGCAGCAGAGAGGCTTGGACGGCCAGCTCTCCCAGGCTACCGCACGCCCAAAAGCCCAAGAGCACTCTCTGCTCCACTCTCCAGGCCCCAGGGCTCCCGCTGCACGGCCCAGCCTACGAGTCCGGCAGCTGCCTGCACAAGGGTGCGTGTCTGCACAGAGCCCTCCTCTGCAGCACCGCAGTGCTGCCTGTCCTCCCACCCTGGCATGGGGGTAGACATGCTCCCAGGTAGAGCTGCGTGCCCAGTGCAGGGGTGGCCATGCGCCTTTCTTTCCTGGAAAATCAGTGTTTCAGGTTTATCATCTTGAGATCACATGGGCTAGGCTGGCCACCCCCTCAGGAGTGCCAGGAAGGGCTCGCTTTCCAGTACTGTGGGCAGTGTCACATCGCCACGGTGCCGCTCTGCTGCCTGCCACGGGCTGTGGAAGAGGGGAGCGATTTTACCCCCCTTATGGCCTTCCTGAGTTGAGAGCAAGTCTGGGCACAGGGACTAACCTCTGAGCCCTGGCTCTGGAGGGCACTGTCTGGGGAAGCATTTGACTGGTTACTGCTACAGATGAAAGGCCCTGGCAAGACCAGAAGAGCCAGCCTGCCCATTTAAAAGCCTAAACCAAGAGAGGGGGACTGATGGCAGACAGAGGGGGCTCACCAAAGTCCATGAATTTGACATGCTCCTGCTGGGGCTTCTTCACCAGGATGGTCTTCTTCTTGGAAGCTTTGATCTGTTTCAGCAGGGCCCCTTGGACATCAGCTGCTGTGTAGGAAGTGGCTGATCGTAGCCAGGAGGAGAAAGAAGAAAGGCAAGAGTGAAAAAGCAGGCCCACCTAGCAGTTTCCCTCTCATGACCTCCCCACAATGCATCCAAATCATTCCTTTCCCTAGGAAAATGCTTCCAGCCTTCCAGGCGGCAGCTTAGGGTGCACCTCCTCCCACCTCTTCTCACAGTATCTGTTGATTTTGCTGGACAGAAGACATAGCCCCGGCAAATTTTAATAAGGTTCTTTCATGCTCCTTGCCACACGCGTGTTTCTCAGGCTGGCAGCCCCACTGGGAGTGCCTGCTCCCTCCTCAGGCAGATGCTGACGCCACAGTGAATCAGCGCCGGGAAGGCTCTTACCTGGGTCAAAGTGTGACTCCACAATGACACGGACAGCACTGCTCTGCCCCAGGTCTCGGACACGGATGCTCTTGAAATCCTTCTTAACGTCAGAATTGCGGAAAAGCTCATCCAGCTAGTTGGTCAGAGATGAAGGAAGAAAGATAAACAGAGTAATGGGGAGATCCTAGGGCATAGGTCCCTTCAGTAAAAGGTCTTGAGTCTCAGCGAGTCTCCTTGGTTTCAACTCACAGGGGTTTGCATCCAAACCTTTGACAAGACATCCCACTGACACATGCAGAGAACAGGGCTCCTTTGTGTAAGGTGATAATTTCAGATGGTCCCTATTCTTTATGGCCTGCAGTCAAAGGTAAGAACAGGATCCAGACATAGTGTGGGGAAAGTGAGCTATCCCCATCGTATCCGTGGAGAAGAGCAGAACAGAGCCAGACCAGAGACACCCTGTAGTTCATATAGGGATTTTCTATTGTGTGGCATCTAAGTCTTACTGATCTCTTCTAAAGCTGTGTAAACCTGCTTAGGCACTTTGGAAAATCCCATAAGGCACCATTCTGCATCTTTATGTACCTGACTGCCTTTTAAAACTTGGCTCTCAGATACTGCAGGATTTGTCAGAAGTCACGTGAAGAAGACAGTGACAGTCCAAGGCTTACAGCAAGTCAGGGCTTTAACACCCTTGCTAGCTATCTGACCAACCTTGTGTTGGACTGCCAGTCATCACAGCTAGAGGCTACCACTTCCTTCCTTTGGCTTCAAGGCAAAGACAGAAGAAAGTAATTAACCGACTGATGGTCCCATGGTATAGTATCCCCCTATAAATTTGGGCATAGTGATCTCAGAGGGTTAAAGGAGCACATCACATCCATGGGTATTTGTAGGTAGGTTGCACAGGGACAACAGGTCTCTGCAGCACAGGGCCGTGGCAGGAACTCTCAGCCCAGCCACAGACAGCCTCTGGGACAGAGGGCCTGTGCCATGCCTTCATTTCCCCCAGCCCTGGGAAAACAGAAATCAGCAAAATCTCCTGCCGTCTCACAGGGGCCAAATGGAAGAACCAGTGAATGAAGCTTTTGTGTGCATGTTTGCATCCTCAGATAGAAGCCACTGTTGTATTAGGAAATATTGCTATTGATAGAGAACTGCATGAACCATATGGTTCATATGCCAGGCACACATCTGCTTATATGCCTGCTAGAGATGGAGGGAGCACAGCTGTCGCGA
>WAAD01028681.1:84254-110100 GCA_013389945.1 Fregata magnificens | reverse complement strand
GCTAATTTATGTGACTGCTTTTGAAAACAATTAAATTTAGGTCAAATCCTGTTTCTGTAGGAGCATCCATTAACTCTGCCATTAACTCTGGGAAATCTTTGTATTCCCAGCCTCGGTTCTTTAACTGACAATTAATTTTTTCTGACTGAGTCACCTGCTTTCAAGTATGGTGTTGCCAAGTGAAGTGCATTCTTTAAGAAGCAAGGATACTTTGCTCATGCACTGCAAATAAATTCTGTAGAAATCTAGCATCTGGTGATGCATTTACTTTTTTTTATTTTTTCAGGGGAACTCCGGCCTGGGGTTCAGTATTGCTGGAGGAACAGATAACCCACACATTGGGGATGATCCTGGGATATTCATTACTAAGATTATACCAGGAGGAGCTGCAGCAGAGGATGGAAGACTCAGGTAAAAACTAACTCATTATGTATGTTTGGAAACAAAATGCATCATTATTATAAATTATTCTCTAGGAGTCAAACGCGAACGGGGTCTTTCATGGGGTCAGGGGAAGTAAAGGACATGACTAGAGTCTCCTTTCTGCTAAGATAGGAGAGCTGATTTAAGTAGCTTAAAGCAACTGAATGAGGTTAGTTAAGTCCTGTATAAAGGAGCATTTGCTGGTGCTGCCTCCATCTTTGGACCAGTCATTTCATTTAGTACAATAGGCAAGATGGGGACAGGAGGAGGAAACAGGCATATCAGCATGAAAATCTTCTCTGCTTGGTCTTTGTATGTTCACGGCTGAAGAACTATCCATTGGTGTTATACATTAAAGCCCTCAAGACTTCCCAAACTACAGAGCCATTGCTAAATTATAGCTATTTGTAGACGGTCCCTGTTATTTGACCGCAGTAGCGAGGTGTGCTTACCTCTGTTTCCAAATATTTTTTTGCTCTGTGAGGATGTGATGGCTATGCTCTGTATTCTGAATCACCTCCAGAGTAGCTCCTGAGATGGACACACAGGTCACTTGTGTTTCTCAGATACATGGCAGCACATCTCTTAAATAAGAGGAACCACAGAAGTGCTTGTGCTTCTCTTTCTTATGGACTGAATGCAGAAAGGCTTCCATCTATTACAGAGACTGCCACACGTCTGTCAGTCCGGAAGCCTGCTGATGCTCCAAAAAGGCAATTTAGCTGGAAAGACTTGGGATAAAATTCTGAAGCTTTCATGATCTCAGCACTGGAATCTAAGATCTGGGAGCCTTTGCCAAAAACAGATGGTCTAAAATTCATGAAATGTGCCCAGATGGTAACAATAACTTTTTTGCCAAAGCCTTTTCATTTAATTGAAAGTTAAAAGTAGGGGGAGTTGGCCAGTTTTTAGAGCAAGTTTTGGATATTTCTTATACTAGGTTAGTAATTTGATTTTGGAAACGATTCTTATTTTTACTGTAATGGTGATGAGGAGTCATGGTGGTTGGCAGTGCCTGAAGAATTTATGGTCTAAATAAGATTGTAGACAAAAGGAGTAGGAATAATCTCACATAACTTTATGACTAAAATGCAGCTATCTACCCCTAAGCTAGTCATCTTAGAGTCTCCTAATAGTCAGTGAAGAAAAACCTAAGCATTTGTAGGTTGTGATTCATCTCATCCTAAAGTCAACGTCTAAAATAAAACAGAAGAATCACATCTTATAACGGCCTATATTTTCACTGGTGACTCAAATGAAAAGGAGTTTCTTCAACTAGTTCAGCTACAGTGATCTATATTGTAAATGTCTGCATTGGGCCACATGAGCTTCATGCAAAACAGAGCATGAGGAAATAGCAGTATTTGGAAATTGTGCTATTGAATTTGATACGATGAACAGCATAAGGCGGGTCTTAAACCTGCATTTGCCTTTCTACAAATAAGAAAGAATCCCTTGCAAAAAATAATATCTTTTTAGTAGAGTTTTTAATTACTTTTGAAAGATTTTCTAGTTTAAGCCATTAAGAAGACAGAAGCTATTGCAGTATTTTGTTGTGCTATCTTTGAATGAAATCAAGCATTTCATAACTCATTGCTATACTAATTAACTACTGTAAATTTAACTCATGATTATTTAGTGATTACTGTGTTTTAAAGGTCTTAGAAAGACCTTCTAAACCCACAAAAGATAGCATACTAATGCAATTCATTAATCCATACTAAGATTAGACCTGGCAAAGTTTATGTTTCAGAATAAAAGTTTAGTAGTACAAGTATAGTTATCTTAGTAATAAGACTTAGATAATACTCTTAGAGTACAGCATTTGTTAGCACATTTTGAAGTAAAATGTTATAATTGTTAAGCATATATTTGGCATGGTTGTTTTTCCTATTCTCATTTGTAAACATAGTTTACACCAAACTTGTTAATACTGAATATCTGAATGAAAATAGTTCAAACTGGAGCTGCAGAACTCTTTTACTTCAAAGAAAACTGCAAGCACCTGGAGATATGTCTCTGAAACTGCCATTAGGGAAATGGGTTGACTTAATCCTATGGGTTTTACACTAAATAATAGGAAAATCTCAATTTTTTTGGCTGAATATCACATAGTAGGAAATATTATACACAGTATCTGGAGTTCTATATGCTTCTCAATGCTCAAAAGGTTTTTTTTTCCTGCCTCAGTTTCCCACAAGTTCTTCTAAAACTTTGTAGTACATGAGAATTTGCCCTGACCCATCTTTCCCACTCTTACAGTCAAACACAAGCTGCATACTTACACGATGCTTTAATGTTATAGAACATTGCTTTTTCAGTATTTTATAGCAAAATGGCAGAAATAATTCAAAAGATCTCACCATGATTTCCAAGAAAAAATTCTGTCTGGAATTCCATATAAACAAGTTTGTAGGTTTTGATGGTGAGACTTTATTCCTAGGGGAAGATTCCTCCTTTCCTTAAATTATCTGGTAAGTGGGTTTCACTTTGCTACAACGCTAGCAAAGGCAACCCTGTCACGTTTTAGGAACACCTGAAAATGTATGTATCACTGATCATTACTGATATGCCACTGAATAGAAGAGCTATCCTGGGGCAGTCTCCACTAACTTACTTACATGATAATTAATTTTACATAACAGAGAGTTTATCAGCTAAGGCCACTCTATAGGAACAACAGCTCAACAACACACAGTAACATCTGCCAAGAATAACAATAACCTGAGAATGGGAGATTGGTGTTTATGGACAGAAAAATTATATACTTTCTGGTGTCCATTTTTGCCTCAGACTCTGCCTGCAGATACTCTATATTATATAGCAGTGTGGACTGTTTGAACTGACTTCTAAATCTACTGTCTGTTTTTAAATCATAAAAGCCTGTAAAATTGCCTTTACTGCATTTTACATGAAGTCCCTTTGATCTAACTTAGCTGAGTGAAGTTCTACAAATAGCAAGATTGTGAAAGTGACCTGGAAGAAATGGACTTAATGCTACAGACCCTTGCAAATCTTTTACGTGTATATATGGGTTGACAAGTGGAGGGGTAGGTCAGCTGGCGTTTCACATAAGTCCAACAAAAGCAAGTACAACCTCCTGCACCTGGGACAGAGTAACTCTCTATTGTAGCAGATGGTGGGGTTAGGCAGGCTAGAAAACAGCTTTGTAGGGAAGGACCTGGGAGTTCCGGTGGGCAGTTTATAGTTACAGGTACATAAATATCAGGTATAAATACCTGATGTGAGGGAATGAAGACAAGAGTCAGACTCTTATCAGTAGTGCCCAGTGACAGGGCAAGAAGCAGTGGACATAAATTAAAACACATGAAATGCCATCTGAACATCAGGAAACGCTTTTTTACTGTGAGGGTGACTGACTCTGGGCACAGGTTGCCCAGAGAGGTTGTGGAGTCCCCATCCTTGGACATATTCAAAACCTGACCAGACATGTTCCTGGACAAACTGCTCTAGGTAACCTGGCTTCAGCAGAGAGGATTTGATGAGGTGATCTCAAGAGGTGCTTTCCAAACTAAATGATACTGTGATTCTGTAATTTGCACCTGAGTCAGCAGTGTGCAATGGCAGCAATGAAGGCCAGCGTGGAGGTCAGCAGAGGTGCACAGATGAAGGACTAGAGGCAACAGTCCCGTGTTGCAATAAGGGAAATTCTAATTGGGTCTGAGGAAAAAAAAAAAATCTTTCTAATGAGGGTAGTAAGGCACTGTAACTGGTGGTTCAGTGAGGTTATGGGATCTCTGTCTTCAGAGGGATTCAAAGTTCATTTGGACAAAGTCCTGAGTCATGTGATTGAACTGTGAAGTTGGCCCTGCTTTGAGCAGGAGGCCAGACTAGATGACCTCCAGCGGTCCCTTCCAAACGGAATTGTTCTCCGATTCTGTAGATTATTCTTACATGTAAAACCTGTATGTGAGACTGGAACAAAGGTGATTAAATTCCTGGGTTTTTTTCCTTTAGTGGAGAACAGTACTTTTGTGGACAGTAGGTACAATGAGTAGTGTGGGTTTGTATCACTTCATGGCCCATATCTCTACAGCAATACTTAAAAAACAGTAAAAATTATCAGCCACTTTAGACTACATTCATTTTAATAAAACATTCCTGTTTTTGAAAGAGTTCTTGAACTTTCAAATATTAATCATAGAATCAAAATATCTCAGGTTGGAAGGGACCCATAAGGATCATTGAGTCCAACTCCCTGCTCCTCGCAGGACTACCTACACTGGTCACCAGAGGAGATCAGCACCTCCCCCTCCGCTGCCCCCCTTGAGGAAGTAATAACTACTGTGTTTACGTACTACCCTCCCTGAAATGCGTTGACTTCAATAACTAGTATAAGAACTTGAACACTGAACTAGAACTATAAGAACACTGCACAGTTCAGATTTTAGAAGACATTTTAGGTAAGTACACTGGCACAAACTCCTAATCTTGCAAAATACAGAAAGCTTTGTAATCTTTTATGATGTCCATGTAATTCATAGAAAATTATTTCACATATAGTAAATAATATATGGTAAATAATTTCATGGAATACAAAAGGATTAATTTTGGATTTGATGACTTTAGCTAAATGTGACTATAATAAACTTGGGACTAACGGAAAATTAGGTTTTTTCATAATGCTGCATACCATGTTTCTTTGAAGCTTTCAGTTTCAAGTCAGTGACAGAGAAAGAATATAAAACCTCCAGAAGTAGCAACCATTCCCACTGAGTTGAAGGAGAATTTCTCTCAACAGTTTGATCTTTTAAGACTTTTGATGCATAAAAACTACTTCTTCTATCTCACAAATGTCAGTTGTCCATGGGCAAATATCTACTTTTTAATAAAGAAGCTCTGAATTTAGACTTCTTTTACTCTCTGGAAGAAAGGCAATTCCAATAATTTATGGCTTAGTGCCTTTTTTTGTTTTATTTGAGTTTGTGTCAGAGAAAAAAATACAGTGGTTGGCTCAATGGCCTAGATAAAGCAAAGAACTTCAATATACTATCTCAGTGGTTCTTTCTACTCACACTTATTGATCATAAGTGAAATTTTGGCTTCTAAAAGGCAACACACATCTAAAAAATTCATCATACTCTGTGAAAACAAGAGTGATCAGCTTATGCAACGAGAAGCACAGTGTAGTCATATAACTTGATGGAAAAAAAAATTTAGTAAAAGAATAATGAAAAGCTTTCAATTGTGACCAAGTTTAAAAGAGCAGAGACTCCCAAAATATAAATTTATTTTCAGCAATGGTAAACCAAAACTGTTTTGAGTCAAAAATAATTTTTTCTGTTTATAGTTTCTCACAGTCCAATTCTGATCTTATGGTGGAGGTATTTTTCTCAAAACTCTGTCAACAGGAATGAGTGGGTCATACGAGTTCCTTATTTGTTGCTTTCAGAAAATACGTTTTTCCTTTTTGTGAAGGCAAGTTTGAAAATGTGAATTTTAAAAGCTCTTGGGATCTAAAAAACAAACAAAAGAGTCTTGGATAGAACAAGGATTAAAATCTTATGCTTTATACCAATCTTATGGCCATAGGAATCTTACTGAACCTGTGATTCAAAAATCAGTTACTGCCTATGTGACTGAATGTGAACGAGTTTATTCACATGACTGTGAGATAGATTTGGACAGCCTTGAGCTTGAATTTCAAGGGTTAATGTTGTACCAAAGGTTATCTTGGTATTTGAGCCTGAGCTGTACTCAAGAGGAAAGAGGGTTTATATGAGGGGTGAGTCAAAGGGAAGAAAGTGGTTGTGCCTGGAGGCACACTGCCCTGGTAAGCTGCCCGGACCTGTAGCTGTTTCGTTCCTTCTTTCTTCTAGGAAACTGGTTTCCAGTCTCTTTCCATTTATAAACCTATAATTTTTTTCTTTAGGAGTGTGGATATTAGTGGGGAGCACATAAACATGTTGAGAAAAGTAGATCAATTGCGAGTTACCTTTGGCAGACTAATCAGAAACAGCACACTTACTTACCCCCAGCTATCTGAATACCATAGGCTAAAAACCACTAAGGCTGTGCAGTGTTTATCTTTCCTTTGTAAATGTGTCTTTCCTGATATTACTCTAATTACCGATTGTCAGGAGGTTTAGGATTGTGAAACTGCAGCATTTTTAAGGCATGCTGTGTTGTTCTACCATCACCATAATAGTTACTGTCATTGGATTTTTTTCCCCCAGCTCTCAAAGTGATTTGGTGTGGGGAGAGGAACATAATACACATGCTAATGGGAGGAGACAAGAACCGAAATACCTTACCCTCAGTCATCTAGTAAATCAGGGAGAAAGCCTGGAATAGAATAGTGATTCCTTCTCTGTATTTCTGTGCCTTACAGGCTTCAGTTAAATGCCTACCAGCCAAAGGTTTTAAACAAATTAGATTTGTGATTCCTTCAGTTACCAGCTAACCCACCGATGTGTCAAAGGCTTATAAATTTAGCCAGGTATATGTCGCAAGAGAGGAACTCTGAAGATAAGACTCTTTCTCATGCATATTTTGTTAATAAAAAATAAAACTAAGAAAAATGGATTTAAAGGTAAAGGTTGCATTCTGATCAGATTTTTTAAAATATTTCTGTGTTTCACTAAAGAGGAACCAGAGCAGAAATATCCCAATTTCCTGGTATTCGTTCAGAGCTTGAAAACTGGAACTAAGAAACACACTGGTATATCTTATTGTGTGCAGCTTACCTGAGAAACTCAAAGGAAAGAAGAAATGGAGGAGAGGAAACAAGCGAGTCCCCGCTTGGGAGCTGGCTAGATAAAGGACCCCCTTCAGTCGTTGCCCCATGGGCTGTGCTGACAGTGCTTTGCCTCTGGTGAAAAGTCTGAAACCTAAATCCCTCCAGCAGCAGCAGGCACACAGTTGTTGCCTGGTAGTATCCGCTTGTAGCTCTAGATTGCTTACTAAGAAGTAAATTGAGAGTGGTAATAGGAGAAAACTAGGAGCTTTTTCAGATTAATGTGAAGAACTATTCCCAGGAGAGATGATATTCTTTATGAGTGTGTCATGTGTCTCTAATCCAGCTTGGGCAACTGGCTTTATTTCACCATTATTATATATCAAAACAGAAGTGTGTCTGCTTTGTGATTCACTGCCTAAGTCCCTGTTTGTTAACTTTTGATCTTGTATTAAGCCTATCAGTACCAGGTCTATGTGCGTTGCAATGGCATAAAGCTTGTTCAGGATGTTATTATAATTACAGCGCTGCCACAAAACACTGATTCATATCTGCACTGTTTACAGGCCTCTGACAATGCTATTAGTTCAGTACATAATTTAGTAGTAAGTTAATAAGAGACATTCACCCCATTAGGCAAAACATGCTTGCTTTGCAGACAGTCATAAATTAGATCATGAATTATTGACTGCTCACTCTGTCCTGGTTTGTGTTAGGAAGTTTAATCTTATTAACTCTTTTTGTCTGTATATCTGTGCGTATCATTTTTCAGCTACTGTGGAATAAAAAAAAAGATAAAATTACCACAGGGGATCTACATGAAAAAAGGCAGGTCACAAAATCAAAATCTGATTTTCATATATTATTTTTAAAGTTGAAGATGGCTTACTATGACTCAAGTTTGAAATTATCAACTTATTTTCATCAATGGAATATGTTACCATGTAATTATCTTTTCTGTTGCTTTCACCACTCCACTTTTCTTTAGCTGAATCCTTCTTTTCCTCTTCTTTCTTATGTGAAGTTTACATTCCTTATTTGGTATTGCAGAGCCCCAGCACGTCTCTGAATTTGGTTGTATTTCTGCTTTTCCTACTTTGAAAATAATTTGGTAGGCTGTAAAAATTCTCTTATGCGGTACAAGAAAGGAAAGGGAAATCATGCTTTAACTGCTGAATTCTCAGGTAATGGAATAGAATTAAATGGGAAGAAAAAGGTACTTCTCTGGCTTGTGGCATTTGAAACTGATGAATTTTAGGGGCCTCTTTAGAGACAGTAGTGATGGACATTTTTGCAGAAGCTTTCTTCTGTAACACAAACGATCAGTTTCTTCCCCCTATAAGTTTCTGAGTTGTTTTCCACTAACTGAAACCACTGCTTGCGAATAACACTTAAGCAAAGTAGCGCGTTATTAGGAGTTTAGATACACTGCAGTTGTATAATGCCCATTGCACTAGGTATTTCATGCAATGGTACTGAACTGGTTAAGAGGGCTCTCTCCCAAGCGTTCATTTAGTACCCATCCTGCCTGAAATCACAACCGCCCCAGAGTGCTGCAGCAGCAGAACCGCACCATGCAGCCAAATCCAAGTGATTATTTCATCACCGTGTTTGCACTGCTACTGCAGTTACGAATTTAAATAGCTCAATGATCATTTATCTGGAGTAAGAAGCCTTCTGTGGTTACACACCTTAGAAATCATCAGCTCTCTATGGAGTCTAACGTTAGTCAAGGAAAAATATTTCACATCTGTTCCTGTACTCAACAGGTGTAACCCTCTGGGGTACTGCTGAATTCTTCATTTCTTTGAATTCCCACCAAACCTGAAAATAAGATTTCGGATGAAAAAGGAACTGACTTAAACTATCATAAAAAAATTAAGCTCCTTATAACCAGCGAATATCTGGTTCTAAAACTTTTAAGAAGACGCTTGGTCAACTCTTTGCTTCTGACGGCCAAAACCACTAATACGCGGTGAGACAGTCTGCTCATACACTCTCAAAACTCTTGGCTGTGGTTTGAATAAACACTTTGGACTTTCAGACTTTATCCAAACTATATTTCCTGACAATACCTCATCATTGTTGTCACATTCCTTACTCCACTTTTACTGCAGATGTTAGAGCAGGGGTTTTAAATTTATTTCCCATTGGTATGTGGGAGTTTTAATATCAAACTTGCAAGATGTGTGAGTACTTTGTTTGGATGTGTTGCTTACATCACGCCATTCTGCATGTTACTCTGAATCATACCATTACAAAAAGCAAGCTTTTTTTTTTTTCTACTTACCTATTTGCATTCTACTCGAAGTTGCAGCTAACTCTATGTTGAGCGTGTAGCCTAATGGTACTGATGCTCTGAAGCTGCTGAAGCTTCTTACTGAACTTGAACTACGTGTTTTTTCCTCCTTTTTTTTTTAACACTACACCTTTGTTTGGAATAGCTATTCTCAGTCAAACCAGAGCGGAAGGGAGGGTTTTCTACTTGTTAGTGCAAGCGCCTGGGAGGCAGAACTGCTTAGTTTTGTTCTCAACTTGCTATGCCTGATCTGTGGCAACACTTTTCTTCTTTTGTGCTAAAGTTTCCCCATTTGTAAAATGGGTATAGTGATCATTATCTTTGCCTCACGGGGGTTGTTGTGAAGCTTAAACGAGTTCATATTTGCAAAGCACTTTGATGAAAAGTGCTTGTAAAAATACTGAATCTGGAATTGCCTTCTGGGTTATCTGTTGTAACTGGTTTTCCTGCACAAACCTGAATATGCTTCAGACAGTGCTGGTGTCAGATGGGAGGATTTTAAGCACGGGTGAGGAACGACCGAGTAGTTTGGTGTACTTCGCAGGCAAAGCCTGTCTCCGTCCCAAGGAAGCGCCTCGTCCTGCCCTGGAGTGGGCTCGCGGAGGCCGGGCCGAGGCGGCTGCTCTTCCTCCGGGCTCTGGGCCTCGAAGCCCCCGCATGGCGCTGGAGCCAGCTCAACCGGAGGGCTCGGAGGGTAAGTCAGGGCTGCGAAGCCGTCCCTGCCCTCTACCACACCTACGGAGCCTGGCCTGGGGCATCTTCCACTACCTGCAGAACAGCCCTGCAGCTGGGAGGAGCTTTGCAGCTTCCTGGTGCCTTCATTCACCTCAGACTTTCCAGGGTTTTGTTTTTCTTTCCCCTTTCTTTATCCCAACACCTTCCTCTCACAACACCCCACAGCTACCTACACCTCGTTTTTCTCATTCTTCGCCTCTCTGCCGTCCCACTTTGGCCTCTGGCTTTGAAGGGCAGACATGAATACTTGTTCTGTGAGGAGAAGTTTTCCTTCTGGCCACCATTAGAGGCGGCTGCCTCCGCCGGCTGCCAGAGCCGCCCAGATCAAGCCGAGCTGCCGACAGAGGCTGGGTGCACTGGGAGTTTCAGTGCTCGGTTGCTAGTGGGAGTAGTTTCAGAAGGAAAGCATCGTACATGGCAGTGGCGGGAGACGAGACCCAGAGAGACTGAGGATAACTGGGGAGTTAGAGAACGGACGGAGGAATGGAAAAATGTGGTAAGAGCAAAGGATACCAAAGCTGAGGATCCAGCCGGATGAGAAATGCAGAGGGAGAAGAAATGCAGGGTGGGAGAAGCAACTTAATTTTGGGAGGGGGGAATAGAAAAAGGAAATAGTAGTTCCTATAGATCTCGCAAAAGAGTTTAATAAAGAAAATTTGACACAAGTTTGAGAGCCCGTTTCAGGGAAACCTTCTGGAGCGCCTGCCAGCCCAGCGTCCTGCCCACCCTGCTGCCCACCCTCCGCATGCCCCCTCCCCTTCCTGCCCTCTCCTGCCTGCGCTTCACTGTCTGCTCCCTCTGCCATCCCTCGCTGTCACGAGCTCGCAATGAAACACAAACATTTAAACAAACACATGGGCTTGACGGGCCTGCTGGCTGATCGATTGCTAACCGGGTGTTCGGTCAGCGACTGCTGGCTTTATCTGGCGGAGCCACTGGCCCGAACGTCCTCACGCTTGTGTCTGTTCTGCGCTGTTTCAAATCTGTTGTTTTTAGTAAAGTCGTACTTGATTTTCAGTAACTTAAGGTGGGACTCTCAGGTCTGTAAGTACAAAATGGTCTTTTATGGGTGGAGGAGTGTTTTGATTTGTGTTTTATACTGGTGTGTCTGGCAAAGGGAAGGGCTCATCCCCAACCCAGCAGCTTTACCTTGACATACGTTTGTGTATCACAGTCCCTAACTCTGCCTGACGATGATGTGACTTATGCTGGGGGGAGAGGAGTCTATCTTATGCAGGGGACATTTTAAAAGGAATAATATGTGAAGTGAAAGAACATAAACTCTGTGCAAGATTACTATAGGTGTGGCTTACCTGGCAAAAGAGAGTTAATTTGCCTTGAGTTATGCTAGCCAAGCAATAACTGAAGGCTTGATGTTGCAGAAAATCATTTCATTATAAATGATTTAGAACAGCTGTACCTCCAAAAGCATTATACAGCGACAGGATATCATTCTGCTTTCAGGATGTTTGTGATGAAGAAAAAAAAAAAGGAAAAAAAAGGGAGAGGTCCTCCTGTTAGAGATGTACTTAGACTTGACTTTTCTAAAAGTTTATGCTTGAGTCTGTCTGTGTGCAAATTGAATGGGTGTTAGCTACTCCTCCCTCAACCCCATATAGCTACACCCTGTGAGATGAGCTACCATCAGCTAATAACTACTTCCATTCACAAAGTGTGTGTAAGGAGGTGAGGCTCTTCTGGGAGGCATTAAACCAAGCGGGGTTTCGCTTCTCTCCTCTCTCTGCATTGGGTTTGTCTGTGAAGCATCCTTAACCTCTCTGAATTTTAGCAGACACAAAAAGAATGGCCCTTTTTTGTAGTGGTGGTGGTGGCTCAACCGTCGAGTAGATATGTGAGAAAATTTAACTGTATGGGTTTTTTTTCCTAAGGTGAGGATGTAGAGAATGATATTTGGAGTTGATGTGGAATTTACCATTGTTTTTAGCTCCTGGATTTTATTGACCATGTTGCATGAGATCATTGTGAGTAAATTTTAAGTAATACCAAGTCAGTATTATGCAGTGAGCATTCATATATTTTATGAAATTTCAGCTTTTATATAGCTTCAAATAATAATAATAATAATAATAATATCGAGTTATTGGTTTTTGAAATTAGTATTAGTTTTGAAATTTTAGTAACAAATTCACTCCTACAGCTAAGAATTGCTTTGGATTAACTGCTTGCCAAGTTTTTTTTTAAATCAATAATTTAAAATGTAAATGCTTAGTGCGTTTGGCAGTAGTAAACTTTTGAAAGTTTTCAGTATATGTGGCAATTTATTTAAATTATACAGTTGCTTTATTTGACTTGTAATTGTTTAAATAAGCTATTTTTTTTTAGTCTCCCTTGCCCTGTGAGCATTTCTCAATGGAGTGCTGGCTGCATCACTGCATAAAAATTTGCTATCCACAAATTTCAGGTGTAAAAAGACCTCAGAATACTATGCTAAAGCTGAGCAAACATTTTTTGATACAAAATGAGGTCCAAATTGCTTTTCAGTGGCAAAGGGAAAAGAGTAAATCAGGGCTTCCTTCATTCACGAAAGTAGTGGCAAAACCACCTTTCAGCTCACCTCTGAAGAGGGACCTGCATTCACCATCCTTCGCTCTCTGGGGAACACGAGCCCACACCTTCCAGAGGAGTAATCAGACCATTAAACTGGAAGGGCTATGAAATCAATGTATTTGATTCTTTCCTTCCAAAACTGTTTCACTTCCTCAAAGACAAGTAAATGTTAATTAGGTCAGAGCAACCTTGCAGTGAGTGTGCTGTTTTGAGAGCCAGGTAGAGGTTGTGGACCAGGGTCTCCTCTCTATGGATGTCCTGAGCACTGCTCAGCGGCAATCTTACATGCACCTGCATTAGTTTCTATTGCTGCTACAATTTCTGTAATATATTTAAAAGAGTTCATCAAGTCAAAGCAAGAGACAGAATTTTTTCTAGTCTTGTGATGGAGGATGCTTTCCTGAATGATGGGAGATTTTGACTGCAATTTAAGAGCATTACATTATACAAAGTGCAGCAGCTTCAGTGATGGAAGCAGAGTTAGTTAAAGCGTTTTTCTAGGAGATGATAATGGATAGTAAGACAGCAGGCGGATGTTTTGATTTTTGTTTCCCTGACTGTCTAACCTTTTATTTTACTTCATTTGATTTTATTTTAATTCAAAGCGTATTAGAATGAAATTTATTTTTGGCTTGACTGGAAAATTTATTCAGCATAAAAATATGTCATTTTTGTCAAGAAAAAACATAATAAAACCAACTTTGACCTGAACTGCATTTTTTTTCAGAGTTCAGTTATAAGTCTGTAGGTGTTGCAACTAAGTGGCATTCAGATAGATAGAAAGATGGGTGGTGGTATTTCCATCTCTGAAATTAAATTAGTGTTACCAGTAGTTCAGCTACATGCCTTTGGCTTGAAGAGTTTGTCTAGCAGGGCCTTTTTTCTTATGAAGAAAAATCAGTTACAAGATGTAAGAGATTATGTCCTATTTCCTAACTACAGGAGACAAACAGAATGACCAGGGAACAATGTTTGCTGTCTCTTCTAACGAAAGGATTTGGGGACATCAGATGAAACTAATAAGCAGCAGGTTGAAACATCCATAAGGAGATGTTTATTTAACTGGTAGCAAAGCCATGGAATTAGTTGACAGAGAACACTGTGGATGTTAAAAGTTTACGTGGGTTTTGAAAGCAGTTAAACAAATTTGTGGAAGAAGAATCTATCCAGGGTTATTAAATGAAGGAAAGGAAAAAAAAAAAAAGTATCCTGACTCAGGGAAGTCCAAAGTCGTCAGGAGCTGAAAATGTATTCTGGGTAAATATTGTGTTAACACTTCTCCTTTACCATCCAGTAAAGGCCACTGTTGGAAAGAACAGCAGGCTAGATGAACCCCTGGTCTGGATTATGGCTTCATACAGCTTTTATCTTTTCTGCAAGTGAACACCTTACTCCACACATTTTAGCTCCGATCTTCCCTACAGTGTGATCATCAGAGGTGGTGGAGTCGTCAACCCTGGAGGCATTCAAAAAACAGGTAGACGTGGCACTCCAGGGCCTAGTTTAGGAGTCATGGTGGTGTTAGTTGATGGTTGGACTTGATGATCTTAGAGGTCTTTTCCAACCTTAATGATTCTATGATTCTATGATCATTCAGGTAACAGGGCAGCAGTGTTTCCTTTAGGCAAGGGGTTTGATTTCTGGGTAAGCCGCCTGGCCCTCGGTAGGGATGCGGTCAGTGAGGTTCAGCTGGGTGGCTCCCGCGCAAGCCTGGTTGATGGCCGCCTTGCCTTGCTGCCTAGTTCTGTGTCTCTGCATCACTCCTGCTGCCAGGGGCCAAGATCTCTGATTTTAATCTATGGGAGAGGTTTTTGCACTGCAGGGTTGTGACTGTTCTTTTTTCTATTTTTATTGCTGTTGGTAGCCATTAATGGGCCCTCTCTTGAAATCAATCACTGCATGGCAGGTTGTGCAGGGACTCAAGCTAGTGCTAAATGACCTCAACATTGCAGAGCTGCACTAATATGGCCTTTCACCTGTGGTAATTGGCTGTAGACATATGGAAAACGTCAATCCAGGTGGACTTCCATGCTAGATCTACTCTGTCAGTGTCTGAGCTGGCTTGGATATCTCTGCATGGGATTTCACTATGCCAATTTGATGTTATATGAGCTGTCTTTGGGGTCAGACTCTCTTGGATTCTATATATTAACTTGGCAGGTATTTTCAACCAAGAGGTGTATATAAACACTCCCAAACAAACAGACACCTTGTGATAAAGCCACACTGCCTAAAAGGATAAAAGGATCTGTTCAGTGTGGCAGAAAGTGTTAACTGAAGGAGAGCCCCAGCTTTGCCCCAGGAAGTTCTCAGAACTAGGCTAGAATGCAGAAATCATCCAAAGTATTTTAAACAACAGATAAACGGCTTTTTAGCCAAGTTTGTGCCTGGAGTGAAGTCTTACAGCTGAGTTTGAGACCTTTAAAACAAACAAACAAAAAAAAAAAGCACATGCTGGTGTGTCCTCTATTGGAACTGTGAATAGGAACATATTCAAGCTTCTAAATATATTTTCTTCTAACAGTTTAAAGGCTGCAGGGACTTTTCCATTCCCAATTATATAGTGCAGCATGCTGTCTGTTTCTGACTTGCAACTTCAAAAATAGAAATGAGAGTCGTAAATGAAGCATAGGGAGAGGGGTAAAGAGACGCTGTGTATGATAAGACGCTGGTCCGCTAATATTTTTACTGATATTGTTACCAGTTGCTTGTGTTTCAAATTCAATTACTATTATGCGGACCCTTTAATACATTGACATTTCATTAAGATGGCTGTTGTTTTTAAAAAAATCCATGAGTAACTTAAGCAGTAGCAAAGGACAATAAATGTAAATGTCTTAAGACAGTTTGGTAGCTGTGCTGGTTGTGTCTTGGGTCTCAGCAAGGTCATGGTGGTGTTAGTTGATGGTTGGACTTGATGATCTTAGAGGTCTTTTCCAACCTTAATGATTCTATGATTCTATGATTCTATGGATTCTATGATTCTATGTCATTAACAGGATATGGAAACACACAGTCATTTCAGGCAATAACCCATTCTGAAATTCAGAAGTATTTTCTGAAATCTGAATTATTCCCTGATAATTTGGGATCCAGTCCCTGTTCTGGAAGTAGAATAAAGCTCAAAGTCCTCTGGTACCACACCTGCAGGTCATGCTGGTGTGACCTTAAGCCCTCCTGGATGTGATCTGAAATTTTTGGCTGCATTACAGTAGGCATTTCTACCCCCTAAACCATCTCTGGACTCCTGGTATACAAAGGAGGAATTTCCTTTGTCCTTTTTGCTTTCTCATGCAACCTTCTGGAGGACAAGCACTAGGACTTCATGCTAGTGGATCCTGGACACTGGAATCAGAAGAGTGACTGAGACACCGCACTGATCCGGAGCGAATGAGCTGGATCCACATGCGCAGGCTTTTTCTGCTGCTCCTCTGCTTCTTTTGCATTCTGCCGTTTAGGCAGGAACACACTAGAGATCAATTTGCACTTGGAAAGATAGGTGGCTCTTTTCTATGCCAAAAACACTGCAAAAATTCAAAGGAGTGAACTGTGGGGGTAAGTAATACAGTTTCAGGTCACCCTCCAGAACCTCGTGCTGGGAGCTGGGGGCTGAAGGCTGGTGGTATGCTGAAGGACAGACTGCGTTTCCATTGTGTTGTAGTAAAACCTACACATTACTTAAATCAAAAACATTTGTAGGAGTTTTTATTTCAGTCTCTGGGCTGAAAATCAAGCCAGTTGCTGGTATGAATTATGAGGCTTCAGAAGCATGGCACCAGGCTTAAATGAGCACACCCTGCTTTTTGGCAAGACTTGTTAGCTCAGCCATGCTCCAGCCTTCAGGCTCTGGACAGCCAACACACCGAAACTGGTTTGCCAGTACAGGTGGAGAAAGCATCTGTCTGGGTGTATTTACTTACAGGAATGCTGTGCAAGAGCTTAGTTCCCGTCTTTGCACACACACAAACACTCACACAGCACAACCTTTGTGCACGGTGGAAGTGTTTATCCTTCATCTCTCACTTCTGAAGACTGGTTACAAGGGGGAATGCAGCCAGGAAAAGGCAGGGAGCGGCTTTTGTTGGTTATCTATTATTTATGCTGAGTATGCCTAAAGGCTGCACTGAGGGTTAGTCCCTGTTTGTGATGAGCCAAGAAGGTATAGACTCTCCTCTGGAAAGTTTATTTAGACTGTAAACAGGAGATAAAGGAAGTGGGACGCAGGTGGGGTTTTAATCCTCTATTTGAAGATTATGAAAAAAAGAAGTTAAGTCACCTGCTCGAGGTTGCACAGGAAGAGTTGGGGTGGCACCAGGCCAGCACAGGAAGAGTTGGGGTGGCACCAGGCCAGCATTTTGCGGGACAAGACTATATTTTTTTTTTTCAATTTATTTCATTGTAATAGATTAATGCAACTTGTTAAAGAATTCAGAAGACTGAAGGATTACTTTTTTCCTCTCAGAAATGCAACATTCTGGTTTTAGTCCTTATTTACTTTCCTCAGAACCAAAGACAATTCTGCTTTTGCTAGAAGCATAGGTTAGATTCGATACTTCAAATAGTGCCTTCATGTTAAATACAACTGGGTTACCATTTTATTGTACCAATATTTGCACGTATATTTAAATCAAAGTCACTCCTAGGATTTCAGATTTTTATTAAGTTCAGCTCAAATTCTGCTGTGTCATTCATACATTATTCCCCCCAAATCATAACTTTTATCAAGTATTATTTTCAGCCAGTAACCATTTTATGAGATATTTGGAATTTTGTTATAAAGCACATAAGTGTCAAATTTTGAGTTAGGATTGGCTAGTACCTTCATCAGATATTTTCATAAGCACTAGATCCCTCTAGCTTCCAGAAATAGCCTCAGTTTTATCCCTTTATTTTTAAATTGGACATAGCAGTGGTTTTATACTACTTTACAATGTCAGAAAGGGGCCTGAGGGTATATGTGAATTTGCTACAGAAATTGAATCATGTGTTTAAGGTTCATTATACCTAAGGAAACAGTATGCCCTATGGTACATACATATCACTGGCATTTAGTTTTAGCTCTATATTCTGTAATTGGAAAGACAGATCTGAAGACTGCTGTAGTAAATTTGAAATCCTTTATTCTGACTCCTTAGTTGAAATTTTAAAAAATAATAATTTATTCCTCTTGGAAATAAATTATATGGGCCAGTACCAATAACTACATTTTTTATCCCTATATGCTGTAAATTTTACTTACTGTAGGATAGGAAGGGTGCATACAGAATTAAAAAAAAAAAACCTAGGGGAGAGAGAGTCAGTCTTCCCTAACTAATGGACTAGACTGATTCTCCTGGGTCAGATAATGTATTTATATTACTATATCACTGATTTCTTGAAGAAAGGATAATAATCAGTCTTTTCAGCTTGTCACCTATAATCTTGTGTTCCTGCTTAAAGTGCTGTGTTCTTGTAACTTCTGGAAGAAAGAAAGCATCAACCCTTTTATAGGGAGACTTTGGCTAAAAGGCGAGACAACGCAGGAGCAAAGAAATGAAGTGAAAGTTTAGTGCTTCTCTCTCTTACTTATGTTGTCTACCCGATACCTCCATGCTGATATATGGAGGTATATAGCCACCTGATATATTCCAATTCTCCCTTAATAACAGCATTTTTACTAAGCTTCAACTAAAGAATAAATAAAGTCCATATCAATTCAAGCTTTTCTGAGAAGGCAGCTAAAAAAAATTAGATTTGCTTAGACATAATCTATTAATGTTGGCCATTCTGCAATAGAAAGCATGGTAACTGTATTTGTGAGAAGCAGGGCTCTCCCATTAATAGATTGCCAATTAGTCTGGAGGTGTCTGGATGATAACTAAGACTCATGGATTACTGCAGCTTTTAGTGTCATGACGTTGTCCCATGGAGCACAGATCACTCCCTTGTTCTTGAGTCCGCAGTTGGTTCCAGCTAGCTCCTTTATGGAGCTGCAAGTGGGCTAATGCATCTTGGCATGACCATTTGGTCTTCTGGGGCTCTTTGCTGCCGTACTAGGCTGCTTTGGGTTTCTCTTCAGGGCACCATATTGCATAGAACAAGTGAACAGAATGATCGTTACCAGTTGTCACCTACTGTATTTCTAATAAGTGGCTAAGGATTGTACTCCTCTTATTTACTTATGACTTGACTGAAGCAGTTATCAGCTTTTCAAGGATGTCCACACAGTTTCTTGAAAACAGTAAACATGAAACTCAGATGAAGGTAGTCAGGTTTAGAACAAACTTGGACTAAGCCCTTAAAAAATAGTATTTTTCCTTAATTAATCCAATCCCTTATTTGCTTTGAAGATAGCAACAACTATTGGTAAACTCTGCGTCCCTGACCTTCCCCCTTAATGGCAAAATCTCTCTCATATTTCTTGTATCAGTTGTAACTGTCCTGTCATGATTATAGCATGTGTTCTGTATTTTACAATCCAGGGTCCTTCATATCTGAGTTATTCTACAAAAGTCTTGTAGAATATATCCTTTTTGTTAAAGTATTTAGATGAGCCAGCGAGCCATGGGAAGAGCTGCCTAACTCATTTTTAACTCAGCCGTTACCTGCATGGGTGATTCTAGGGACTTGAATAAATTTAAGTCTATGCATAATGCTAAGTCCCCATTTGAGTATTTTGGCTAAAATAGAAATAGGATTACTTATACCTCAAAAATTAATCAGAAACTTATATGCCGTGCTGAACTGAGATATGAAGTCCCTCTTTTTCCGAGGAAACAATAGCATGAACATTGCTTTTAGGCTTATGTTCTTTTAAAATATGTTTAGAACATATTTTCATTCTTTTTTTTTTCAGCATGGCACATGCAGTTTCCAAAATACTTCTAATCACATGTTGCTTTTCATTGAAACATGAGTAAATTTAGTCAAGAACTCTGTGAACCTGTATCATCAGCAGATGCTGAGTTTATATTGTTAAATCTTAGCAATTAAAGTTCTACATCTTAAGAATAATTTTAAAGAGTTCTTGTTGTATAGAATTAGAGAAAACACAATTTCCTCTAGTTTCTTAATTTTTGCATAAGTCATTAGCCATAGCTTAGAATACAACTTCCTTTTCTGCTTTCTCCCTCATTAGAATTTTTGACATTTCATTAGAAATTTTTACAATTTTTTGCAATCTTAAAAAATAACTGTATGAATAAACCTTACTCAAAGAAGTGTACGTCATTAAGGTTTACAAGTAGAATGGTAACAATTTAAAAGTGCTGAGACTGTTAGATAAATGCTTTCATATAAAAAAAAAATATTTATGGTATCTTGTTGTAGAAACAAAGAAAGTCTTCTTGGAACAATTTTCCTCCTACCTGGATTTTTTTTGTGTTGAATTACTGTAGGTATTGGTGAAACTATAGGGATCTCTTTTGTTGGATTTGTGTATTACTATCTTGGATTATAAGGCAGATCTTCTCCTTGGCACAGGTCTGAAACTGTGCCTGAAACTAACTTCTACGTATAGTGTGTACCCACCTACCGGCCTTAGGAAGATTTTGAGATAAATGGAGAAAGGAATCCATGTATCAACTGGAATACACTTTGGCCATATAGTTGTCACATGACTATCTCAATGAAGCCGGGAAAATAGATTGGAGAGCTGTTTGCAAGGGCAAAAGAATTTTGCCCCTGAGTGCTGAGACCATACACTTGATCATCTGAAAGAATTTTCTTAAACTGGATTTACTGACTTTTTTTGCTATTATTATTTTAGGTTTATATTGTTGCAGCATTGATAGGTCACTAAAAGAGCAGAGTTCTTACAGAGTAGGAACTGTACTGTAAAGGTTTAAATAGAAGGAAAAAGTATCCCAAGCCCACTGTCACAGACATCTGTCTTTAGATAATAACAACTATGCCAAGTATTGGCCCTGAAAACCTTCTGTATAGATTGAAGGAGAAAAATATGACATCACAGTCTGTGTGTTGAGATTGAGATGTTGCTTCAGGTTTCTTGTTTTATTCTCTTCTCTGAAATTCTCTTATTTTTTAATGAGTAATGATGTGTTTTTATCTTCTAACTGCTCTACGTTTCTAAATTTAAAAAAGATTCTGGAGTTTCTAGATTAAAAACAATCATAGAATCATTTAGCCACTACAGTTAAGGATAGAGTCGTCTCGCCAGCTTATATCATTTATTCAATTGCACCATGGACCTAGACGTATGAATATTCTCAAAGAATATTTGTAGACCTCAGAGATCATTGCGTTCTGTTGATTTAGTACTGGGTCAACATGCCCTCCAAAAAATTGTGTTAAAGCCCGAAGAACTCTATAGGCACATATATATGTGCATGCTTTTATGCATGTGCATGTATGTTCTTGAATATTGTATTTCTTTTATTTATGAAAACTAAAAAACTCATCTCTGTTTGTGAGGGAGAAAAAAAGCCCACAGGTTCGGAAGGGTATATCTGGATATCTAGCACTGGGTGTGTTCATCATAGCAGGCTGGATAGGATAGTTGTTGTCCTGCTACTTCTGCACTGACAAAGTTTGCATTTGAATACAAACAAAATACTTTGTATGAAAGTGTTTCTATCACTGGATCAGTTTTGTATCTCTCGCTCTTACATTCATCCTAGACTAGCAGTATTAATCTGGGTACGTTTTATTAAAGACAGTCTTACTGTTTTAATGTAGATAACTCTAAAAGGCAAAATTTTAGACACTAAGGTGAGATTTCTGTTGGAGTGTAACTGTCCTTTTCCAAACGGTCTTGCTTTTTCAGTAAATGGAGATGTGTGGCTTACTGATTTTGGCATGTTAATTCCATGTTGTTTATTGACTTCCTTCAAAAGACATGCTTTTTCCCTTAACAGAATGCATCACTAGAGCCTTTATGAGAGGTTTTAGGTAGATAGGGTTATCTAGTAATATCAATATTTATCAATGCAGGGCACAGAGTATCTGAAAACAAAATAAATGTAATCCTCCTTTTTAGTGTTTTTTATAATCTTTTCCCAGCTTTTCATCTTCATAACCATGCAATGGTTAGGATCCTATAGTTTGTTCTTTAAGCATGGTGTAGCTATTGTATTTCAGATATGACAATGCTAAGAGTAATAAATTTGACAAAAATCATATATATAGCGATATTAGTAGAAAGACTAGCTGCTTAGACATAATTACTATCTTTCTGAGTGGGAAGCACTAGCAGGATGTATTCATGATTTATTTAAAAGAATAAAGTAACTTATATTAAAGCACTTCTTAATTTGACAGCCAAACCACACAATTAAACATTTGTAAAATTAATACTTCTCATATTGAAGGAAGGCAGCAAACCCAACCAACGAATGAAAATTGGAAACTTTGCAGTACAGTATTTTTTTTCAGAAGGGAAGTATCAACTTTGTGACCTTTCCAAGTTTGACCAGTTGTCAGATAAAGGCTGCTATCAAGATTTTCCCCTGTAAATGTTCTTCCAAAAGACTGGTAACACAGAAAGTCTTTGGTTTCAAATAGTTGTGGTCTTTTTGTTGTTTTGGTTTGGTTTGGTTTTTAAACAAAAACAGCAGCACAAGAACATACAAAAATCCATCCTAAATTCTCAGAGTTCAGATAAACTTTTGGTAAAGCTTCATTCTGCCTTCACGTGCTAAGACTCCTGAGCAATACCCAGCTCAAGTGTTCTTTTGCTGTAAAGAGTAACATTCGATGGTTGATCTTTATAGAAACATAGCGGAAATGGGAATATTTTTAGCAACCCATATTTTCTTCGCTGATTGTCCTTTCAGACATGCAGAAGAACACATTCATTTACATATGCCTTTTTCTTCTGTACCCAAAATACTTAGTGGCATCTCATAATAAATATACTTCACATAAGAACAATAGAGTCTCAATTCATCTAGTTCTTTGGAATTTGCTCTTCTCACTTACTCTCCTTTGCAAAGAAAGGATGGCCCAGTAGTTAAGTCATTAGCCTGCTGCTTTGGAGACGGGTTTTAGTGCTCTCAAGGTGTGGATTTCCTTTCCAACTTGGACAAGCCTATCAGCTAAGGAGAATACTACTCCATTAAGGTTGGACCAGATGATCCTTGAGGTCCCTTCCAATCTGGTGTTCTATGATTCTATGATCTAACCAGGACATTTTGAGATAATGTAGTAAATGCCCAAAGTAAGAATATGAGGGAATTTTATTAATATTCTATGAAAAATAGATGCTATTACCACACAGTAGATCTTGGGGTCTACAGTCAGTGGTGAAAACATAAACAATGAAATTTACTCAAATTATTTAGCATGAAACATTCTCTCTTAAATTATCTCCTTTTTGTAGGACAGCATTTTTATTTGACAGCTTAGAATTCTTTGGCTCTGATGAAGAAATATGAGAGATTTAAGGTGTTTGAATGATTACTGGTCTCTCTGTATTAAATTAAATCAACTAATTTCCTTAAGAGCAACTGTAATAGTAATAGGATGCAGCATGAATGTTGCAACTCGATTATATTATTCAGTAAAAAGTATTTTAATGAAGTCTGTAAAGACAGGTTGTTTATTACTCATTTCTATCACTCTGTGGATCCAACCCCATTTATGAAGGTGGATGGTAGGTGTAGGTGATTAGGTAGACTTTAGTTTGAATCAGGTATGTCTTTTGGAGGGACTAAGTGTTCTGTTTCTGTCTCATTGCTATGGAGCATATTGCATTAAGTCTGTCGTCTGGCAGACTTCCCAATTAAGTGTTCTTCCTTTTACAGCACTACTGACAAAACTCTGTTTGGTCCAAAACAACAGCTGAAGCATTTAGTACCTATGGTTCTTTGTTTTTCTTGTAGGGTCAACGATTGCATCTTGCGAGTGAATGAGGTCGATGTGTCAGAAGTCTCACACAGCAAAGCTGTGGAGGCCCTAAAAGAGGCTGGCTCCATAGTACGGTTGTACGTTCGTCGAAGGAGACCTATTCTGGAGACCGTGGTAGAGATCAAGTTGTTCAAAGGACCTAAAGGTAAATACAAAAATGAAAAGACATCCATTTTAACCTTGATGCTTAACCTCTCTTGTAGGTCAAATGGCATCTGACTTTGTTGATTTGTTAACTGGTTGACCTGTCAAATACTGAAATCCATTTAATTTAGGCTAGTAGAACTTGAATTCATGGTTTCATGTCTCTTCCTGAAATATAAAGGAATTCAAGGAGTTGTGGTTTGTTTCATTCAATGCTTACTGTAGAGATGGCTCGTTACCTCCTGAAGAAATGCAAGATGCAGGGATATTATGCTTTACATTGGCAGCACATACACTGGTGCTGTTGAATACAGAGTTTCTGAATTTTCCCGTTTTTCAGAAGGCTTTATGACTATCCAGCTTATGCTTTCTGCTTTCATGTTGATGGTTTCTTCTACAGTTATCTTTGGAACAAGACGACAAGAATACTAACTTAGCCAGATAAGTAGAAGAATTTTATTTTATCCTTTGACAAAATTACATGGAAGTCTAGCATGAAACCTTCACTAGTCTAAATCAGCTTTGTCACTTCCAGCAGAACCTTCTGGTTACAGAAGAAAAACCCAAATTCCTTTCTAAAAGGATTAGTACAAATTGTGAATATTATATTTTCACCTTTCCTTGTGCAAAAAGTTTTTATTTGCAGAAGTGTTATTTTTAACAAATTTCGTTTTATTGTTTTTCCTGCCTGAAATTTCCTTCTGGCTACTGTATTTTTCTTCATAGCTAATTTCTGGACAAAGAAAATGGATATTTTCACAGTCCATGAGAATAGAATGAACAGCAGTAGATTTTTGGATGCATAATAATTATTTCACAAGCAAGTCTTTAATTAATGGTATATACATGAAATGAAGAAATTTGCATGTCTTTTAATACATGCCATGCACATGGGATTGTTCTACCTGTTTCATCTACAGTGAATAACCTGTAGCTTTTTCAGTGGTTTCCCTTACATCTCATCTCATGTGAATATTACAGTATGCTTCTACATAGGGTTTTTTTGTACCAATAATGGAGTATATTTGTTTCTAATACACTTGGAATTGTTGAGAGTATCCGTTCATCGTAAGCAAAGATAGTGCATTGTTTGCAATATTGCACAATACCTCTTCTGTGTATATCGTGGTTATTTGACACAGCAGTATATTCATCATCCTCTGCTCTTGGCAAAGAGTAAGATACATTTAAACATGCATCTGAGGGTAACCCTGCAGAAGTCTGGATTCCTGTGATCAATTACAATGCTAAATCGACTTTCTAATAGAAAAGCATCTCTAAGGAGATTTTGTACCTGATGAACTCAGAATAGTGGTGCAGGCAGCAGTGTTTTTAAAGCTTTGGAATTAAACTAAGTGTGCGATATGATAGCCATTTTGAGTAACCTAAGGCTAAATAAACTAAAATTAACATATGCTTTCAGGTTGTGATGAAACAGTAAAAATTATTCGCCGTGACCAGATTTTTGCTGCATTCTGGAAATGGACAAGAGAGACAATCATTATCTGATAACGTTTTTGCATCGTGTTTGTTTTGATTGTATGCCTGAAACTTTATTTTTACATTTATTTTCATAAAAGAGAGTGGAGACCAAAAAGGTGCCTTTTATGACAAGCTAAAGAAGCTTTGCTTCTTAGTGCTACAAACATCAATTTTGTAGCTATATTCTTCAATGACGTTTACTACAGATATCTGCTATAAAGAGTGACTTTTATTGTTAAGCTGAATATCTTTTTTAAATTTTCACTTCAATATTATAGAAATAAGTTAACTGGAAACTTGGATGAAAAAAAGTTGATGGGCTAGTTCTTTCAAAAGCCAGGTTTTTTGTCTTTATAATTTAGGCGGTAAGGAAGCATACCATTGTATGCTTTCTATATGTCACAGATGAAAAAAGCAGAATGAAGAAAATAGGTTATAGATTGGTTGGAAATCTTATCAGTACTAATTATAATATCCATAGCAGCTTTCTTTTAAATTTTTCAAAATCTTCGATGAAAAATAAGCTGTTGAGAGGCATCAAACTCATGGCAGAAGGTGAGAATAAAACCTGTGAAGCTTGGCTGTAGGTTTCAGTGCTAGGCACTCGGGTGATGCTTATCTGCTCGTATTTCAGGTGATTTATCTGTGAACTG
>WAAD01028681.1:66954-78151 GCA_013389945.1 Fregata magnificens | reverse complement strand
CACCAGCACTCCCAGGTCCTTCTCAGCAGAGCTACTTTCCAGCAGGTCAACCCCCAACCTGTACTGGTGCGTGGGGTTTTTCCTCCCCAGGTTCACGACCTTACACTTGCTCTTGTTGAATTTCATTTTGTTCCCCTCGGCCCAGCTCTCCAGCCTGTCCAGGTCTCGCTGGATGGCAGCGCAGCCTTCTGGCGTGTCAGCCACTCCTCCCAGTTTGGTATCGTCAGCAAACTTGCTGAGGGTACACTCTATCCCTTCGTCCAGGTCATTGATGAATATATTGAACAGGACTGGAACCAGTAGAGACCCCTGGGGAACACCGCTAGTTACGGGCCTCCAACCAGACTCCAAAACAGATAGTTTCATCAGCTCTGACTAGGGACAGCAAGTGGTATGGTGTGCCAGTGTGACCTTGTTTTTTATCATTCTCTGTCATAACATGTCAATCCTTTTGCTGTGGTCAGTTACTTCTGTGGCTTTTGCTGAGAATGAAGAGCAGTTAGCATGACTTACTAGATGCCCCCTGATGCTGTTCTTGTCCCCTTGATAGGTTTAACTCTGTAACCTCACTGGAAATTTGAGGGGTGGAAGATGTTGCATTCTCTTTTCTTTGTCCACTTCCTCTACCCGTACAGAGAAAGGGCTTTTAATTTCTGCACTCAGCAGTTGGATAAATAATGGATGCGTCTCCAGGTTTGGCTCGTATGACTTGCTCTGGGTGAGAATAAAGCAGACCATTTTAAAAATTCTGTGTTTGATTTATCCTGTCCTTGTGGAAATGCTTCAAAGGAAGTTGCTTACTAAATGGATTTCCCAGCCACATAATGATCTCCAGCGCACTGCTGAAAACTTTCTTGGAACATCTGTTGTTTCGGGCTTGTATGGAAAACTGTGATGTCTGTGCTTTGCGATGCTATTTGACACTGCTGCCTTTTTCTCTGTGTCATTTTTAAAAATCCCAAGGACTTGTCCTCACTACTAAGTGCCCTTTTTTTTTTTTGTCTATGACAAGTGTTATGCAAATCCCAATGAATCTTGGCCAACTTCTTTTCCAATTCTAAATTTTTCTCCTGACCAAACGTAATGTAATTACAGTAAGTCTCATAATTTTGTCATTATAGCATGCCTTTGTACTGCTTTTTTCCTTTAGATTATAAATGTCTGGGTCAGGGAATAGTTTCATCATTTCCCTCCCCATTCTAGAGTGCTGCCTAAGAGTTAAAAGGGGAGTTACAGAAGATCCCTTTCATTATGTTTGCCACTGCTGTTTTCATCAGGCCAACATAAGAGAGGGAGGAGATGCAGCAGACAGTGTAACAGTGTTAATTGTCTCATCAGTATTTCCAGATATACAATAAATCAAAAGATGAGGATGGAGAATGGCGTCATTTGCAAAACTCCTGGGCTGAGTGTGGAAAGAACTCCTTCTGTAGACAGGAGGCCAATATCTTTTTTCTGTTTTCTTAGTGGAGGAGTGAGAATTTCCTAGGGAGTGGCAGTTTCCTCGGCCTCGTGTTCCTTGTTTTAAATTCCACAGGTAAGTTTTAGAGAATGATTATGCCTGATCTTTCACCACTTTAATAAACAATTATATGACAACAATTGCTGTGAGCCTGATGTGACATCCTGATGCAACAGAAGATATATTAAGGCTTTAGTGCCCTATGTGAAATACATTCATTGACATGACATCTGTCACTTGCAACTGAGTAGTCTGAAAATCCTTATATTTGCCTCTTTGCAGAGCTTCATCCTTTTTTGAACATAAAGCTGAATACGCAAATTAACCAGGTGAAATTACAGAGCAGTGATTTCATCCTTTATTGTTCACCTAATTATTTACATAGCAAGTTCTGTCTTCTTGATAGTTTTTTAGATGTCCAGATCTTTCTCAAGAAATCTGCTGTCTGGAAGACAACACGCATCAGCAAAATATTGCAGTGCCATGAAAAGCACCTTTAAAAGAATAAATTGTATGTAATTAGATTTCTATAGCTTGGGGAGCTGTAGCTATTCATTTCTCTTGTGTTCTTGTCTCTTTTTTTCTGTAATCCTAAGCACAGGCAGACAGTTTTTTAAGTCTTCTGCGAAAGGCATTAGAGATTCTGATCACGGTGGAGTGACAAAGCTGGGTGAAGCTTTAAAGATTCAAGTGATATGGTAAAAAAAAAATTAGTCTACAGCCTATTTAAAGAAATATTCTAAATTGTCAATATTATTCTTTTCTTTCCACTAGTTGAAAAAAAGGAAGGAGTTACATTAAAGCATCTCTGAACATCTGAAGGGAATAGCTGACTTAGTCAGAAGCCAGACACCAAAGTGATTAATTGCAAATAGTTATTCATCTGACTATTTCCAATAGTATATCTTAGTCCTTTCTGCAGGTCTATTATCCTCATTTTGCTTTCAGTATTCCGAACTCTAGCTAAAAATGTAGTTATCCTTAATGAAAATAAAAGAAAGAATGCAACTTGGGTTCTTTTTAGGTGACAGCTAAAAGTGGTAACCAGATGTCAACACTTGGCAAAAAGAAATTTCCTTATAATATTCTAGCCTTAACTTACCATTTGTTATTCTAGACCATTTGTCCAACAGCTTTGAAAAACTGTTTTTCCTTCATCTGTTAGGGTTTTTTTTGTTTTGTTTTTTTAAATATTATATTAATATTCCTAGAAATGGCAGCCTTTCTTTTGGAGTTTAGATGGAAGAAGATCCTTTGCCATTTGCCATGAAACAAATGGTCTGTGCAGATGACCATACTTTCCAATTGTGCCATCTTAGGATACAAGACCAAGAAGTCCAGGCTCTGGGACTCCAGTGCACAAACATTCTGGTACTGCATGTGTCGCATGAGTGACATGTACAAAGGGCAGCTGATTTGGACATGTAGCAGAGGTTCCTATACTGCAGACACAGCTTCTTGCAGATCAAGCTTCTTGCAGAAGCAAAGTATAGTCTTGCTGTGCTAAAGACTTCTGCTCCCTGACACATAGACAGCTGCTCTTCAACTCTTCTTTCGAGTGAGCAGTAAAGACGTGATTTGTGAGAGAGTATCACTTCTTTTTCTTTGCTTGCAGAGACTCATTTAAGATTTTTTCATTCAGAAATTCTGCCACTTGGGACAATGACAAGTTGGTATGTTTTTCTCAACATGAAGCATTTGGTGTGCATGGTAGATGAAAAAAATTCCTGTGACCTCTTCCAGGGTACATTTTGGCTGACTTTATATGAGAAAGGCATGGAGACAGCTTAATGCTTATGTCTTTATTGTTTCATTTCTGAGACAAATGCAACTCTGAAAGCTTAAAAAAGCAAATTATATCTGTGGAGGGAACCTCCTGTGAAACCAGAAATACTAGCTAGTATATCCAAAGTATTTCACGAGCACAAAGCTCTGTGTTCATTACCCAGGATGTTGGCTTCTGCATTTTGAGTAGTGATTTACACGAACAAATAAGAAGCCTGCTCTTGGATTCTTTAGGAAGAATTTGGTCCAATCATTATCTTTGATAGGAAGAAACAGTTGCAAAGCAAGATCTTAGAGCTGAATGAAATGTAAAAAAGGACATAATGACACAAACAGTCTTTAGGATATGATAAAAGATATGTTGCATAAGCTAGAAGAACAATATCCTCAAGGCATGCTTGACGTTTTTATTTTGGAAAGTGATATTTGCAAATAAGGACATAAAAGACATTTTTTACCCAAACTCTGTTCTGCTTTTTTGTTTGGTTTGTTTCTTATGCAATACAATGTGTAGGATGTCTTATGAAATTAATAGAATGACATACTAGCTACTCCAACAGAGACAGCTGAAATGAGGAATCGTAAAATTACAGCAAATAATTTAGTAAAGTTGTTTAGTGTAGGCACATTTACATTTTATATATTTTAATCGAAAAATAAACTCAGTCTAAATGGTAGGCCAGGGGTAAATCTTACCCATAGACTGTAGGTTGGATGTGTATCATTTCTAAATTCTGAAGATTTTCAAATGCCATAGCGAAAATTTCTGAAAGTTATTTTTAAATAACACTTTTAAATTCTGTTATAGCAAATCACATCCCCTCTGTGATGCAGTGAAAACAATTGTAGTTTAGAGATGTACTTTGTAGTTACAGAGAGATGTTGAGATGATAAGTGCTTTCGAGGCAAGATATAAAAAGTGCCTACCTTTTTGCTGGCATCAGTTTTCACAGAAAGGTCATCTGTGATAAGGTTGCTGTCATGATTAAAACCAGCAACAGGGGGACAAGAACTCAGCCGCAAATGAAGAAGGAACAGGCCTGGCAGCACTTAAAGAAGTTAGATTTTTTTACACTGGCAGGTCCTGATGGTCTTGATCGCAGACCACCGAAACTTAGCTGATGAAATCTGAGTGCTGACACTGGTTGGTTTTGAATATCTGTGTGGAGAAGGTAAAGTGAAAAACTGGAAAGGGTAAGCAGAAAACTTATCTTCATTGAAGTGAACAAGAGGAGCCAAGGGACTATAAAGCCATCAGTTTTCTTTCAGAACCCCAGAAGTATACTGGAACAAGAAGGAAATCTCTTTATAAGCACCTAGAAAAAGTTTGAAGAGTAATGATTACCAGAGGATGCCATAGTCATCTTTTGCAACTCCTTTTCACATTTTTCTCAGATGACACCATGTGCTGGGAGGGTTTAATGCTGAAAGCGGTCTGAAAAAAACAATGGTGTAATTCAGCAGGGACAACTGCAAGGTGCTTTCAGCAGAAATAATCAAATAATCTACTAAATAGTGCTTAACAGAAAACTATTGGGAAAAGAATCCCATAGAAGAGTATCTAGAACTTTGTTACCTGTAGCATTTTGTCTTTTACACATTGTGCTGTGATGAAACATTCAAATACTATTTTGGGATCTATAAATTGAGGTATGGTTTATATGACATATGAGCAATCCTTTCATCCTTCACAGGTAGAGCTTTGAGCTTTCCACTTCAAGAAGGGTGTAGACCAGTTGGAGGAACTCCAGGGAAAGCAGTAAAAATGATCAGAGATTTAGAAAGCCTATCCTACAAGGAAAGAATGAGTGATCTGAAGTCATTTATCTGAAATACCAAAGACTTTGAGGGGGGTTATGGGCCCCTGATAACAATCTTCTTGCCTTGCAGCACATCTTTGAAGAGTGAGTTTGTTCTGTGTGCCCCCTAGGGAAGGTGTGGAACAAAATTTAATAGCCAAATTATGATAAACAAGATTTGGACTGTATTTAGGACAAGTGAGGATTGTGATGTGATAGATTACCAGGCAAGTTACCAGGTAGGTCACCAGGTCTGTAGCATAGGAAATATCCGGGTGCACCAGACAGCCATTCGTTAGCCATGATGCAACTATAGTTGGTTGTGCCTGAGGTCAAGAAGATAGAGTAAATGACCCACTGAGTTTCTTCCAGCCCCAAGATTCAGTGATCATAACAAAATGTTCTCATTTCACTGCAGTATGAAGACAAACAGTAGGCACAGAGCTATTTAAATCCTGCACCTGCAGAAATAAAGAGGGTGTCTTCCAGACAAAAACCACAAACATTTCCTTTGCTTGTTCTCAACAGTATTTCAGTATTTTTGATTTCCCTCTTTTTTGCTTTAGTTGTGGCTAGGAGGGATAAAACATTTTTAGAAAAGAAACTTCTCCACATGTGAAAATATTAATGAATACTAGAACATATAAACTGCAGTCTCAGTTTGCTTTTGTTTATTCACATCCAGCTAGGATTTCTCTGGCTTTTCAACTTTTCTGTTGCTTAAGCCAGGATCGTGCTCCTTAGGAACAATTTGGTCAGATGGCTGGCTCGTTCTGCATCAAAGGCAGTTGTCACAGCAGGTTTCAGTATTTGGAGGCTGGTCAAGACTCCTTTGCTTTGGGCTGCACTAAGGCTTTTAATGCTAAATCTTGACTTCATATAAAACACTTTTGTCCAGCTCTGGGCAGAGCTGGGTTTCTTCACACCTAAAATCGGCCTTCTAGGCTTTGGGTTCTACATTTGTGGGTTTCACTGGGATGAATCTTTTCATCCAAATAACTGCCAAAAATTTCCAAGGGGTGGCCCAGAATGGTCTGGGAATAAAGCAACACATTAATACATTCATTCTTTCCCCCAGGGTTTGACTTTTCATTAGGAATGCTGTGTACATTGTTCCCAGAGAGTGAGACCTACACCCTACCTCTGGCATTGCAGGGAAGTTCAGGGATTGTTATTAATTGAAATAGCTGATGGAAAGGCCATGTTAATACCCCTCCTAGATAGAACCCCTCAAGGGACTAATAGCAGGGTCTAGTGTTATACTGTATCTCATGAAGAGCCCTGATGAAAAATATCAGGGAAACTTTTACTGAGAGGAAATCAGGCTGAAACAATCACATTTAAGTGTTATACTCTGAGTCTCAACACTGCTAAGCACAAGCTCTTAGAAAATCTTTCATGGTCTGGGACCAGTCTGAAAAAATCTGTATTTCTGAATGCAGATTTCAAATATGGGTTCACATTATCTTTCTAGTTATGTATACTAGAGTACAATTCCCTTAGCAAATATTTAGCGTGATTTCTGAGAAGTCATAGAATCATAGAATCATGGAATAGTGTTGGTTAGAAGGGACCTTTAAAGGTCTAGTCCAACCCCCCTGCAGTGAGCAGGGACATCTTCAACTAGACCAGGTTGCTCAGAGCCCCGTCCAACCTGACCTTGAATGTTTCCAGGGATGGGGCATCTACCACCTCTCTGGGCAACCTGTGCCAGTGTTTCACCACCCTCATTGTAAAAATTTTCTTCCTTATACCTAGTCTGAATCTACCCTCCTTTAGTTTAAAACCATTACCCCTTGTCCCATCGCAACAGGCCCTACTAAAAAGTCTGTCCCCATCTTTGTTATAAAGTCATGAGTGTCTGATTTTACTCATTTGATCTGTGAGAGTATAGGGTGCTTCTCACTGGCAAAAAACCCATTTTTGTTTCACTTTGTTTCTTAGAGTATTGCAAGAAAGCATCATCAGTAAACTGAACTAAGGGACCAAAGTACAGTTGCAGGGAGACAAAAAGAGTCAAAGAAAAGTGCAATGACTCATGAATCCATTTTCAGAGTGTCTGCACCTTATTACTACAGTTCAGTAAGCACCATCTCTTTTCTTTCTCTGCATCATTTATATACTTGTAAACTTTTAACATCAGGGCTCTGTAAATCGCCTTACATAAAAAACCAAAATTACTTGTAAATTTGTGTCTTGATTTCTCTCTGTATTTTTTAAAAAGGAAGTAACTGAATGGATGACATTATTTATGGGTTGATTGCAAATAGATAAGAGGCTACAAGATGAACTTTGATTTAATTTTGTATTTTCAAGCTTCAACATAATTGGCAGAGAGGTTTTCAAGAAAGTATTTCTGTTCAGCTTTGCAACAGAGATAAGAAGATAATGCTAAATTCCCCTCATCAGATGGAGGATGAACAAAAGAAACTGATGAGTCTCTCCCTGACATTTATGGTTCTTAAACAGATCCCAAACTGACAGACTGCTCCTTCTGTCTCCATTTCATTGGTGACAAATTATTAAATATTTGTCTAGAAGAGCCATCCAACTTAGAAAGCAGTGACCCAGCTGTACTCAGTTAAAGGTATATCACCTAATGTTATAAAAAGCAAATAGCATTTGTTCATGAGTTAGAATAGTTATCTCCTGTGTCAAGTCTGTAGGTTTCAAGAATGAATCTTGATGGGAAAAAATGGCAGGAAAAGCACAGCTTTACATAGTACCGTGACTTAAAAAAATTAATATCTCATCAAAAAGTAATAACTACTTTAAAACAGATCTTGGTGTGCACATCTACAGGAACAAATGCTTTTCATTTATGTTATTAGGAGGTGAAATAACTTGTGCTGCTATCAGTAATTACAGTAATTTGTGCAGAAAATTACATAGGTACTATTTATTAATGACAGACAAACTATGATCGACTGTCAGCATAAATTTGGTTCCTACGCCTGAAACAACTGGTGTACTTTGTGCATGGAAAGTAAACCATATTTTAGCATTTGAACCCAAGTTAATATATAATGTAAAAACAATAGCAGATTCTTTGGATCTTCTCAGTGCAGTTGTTCCAGGTTTCTGTAACTGCCTATTTGTCTCTCAGCACTGCAGAGGAGCCATGGCATGTTATTTTTTTTTCTTTATCCAAAAGTTATGTGTCCGAATTTATGTGGCATCAGGAGTTAAACAGGGTCAAGTGAAATTTAACAGCATGAGTGGCGGGTGAAAGGGAAAAAAAACCCTTCAAGATTTTGTCTGAATTGTCTAGCGAAGACAGGAGGCAGCCAGGGAAAGGGGACTTCTCTTGCTTTTACACCAGTGAGATCAAGCTCTGCCATGTTGATCCCATTTCCAGATACTTCTCCTCGGAATGAAAACCTTAAAGAGCTGATTGATTATTGGTTACATATTAAGGGAAAATGGCATTTTTAACAGGAGGTGCAGTTAAAATAAATAGAGCTATAAGAGCATATCTATGGTAATGAGGTTAATTGCCTTAAAAACTTGTGTTAGGAAGAAAAAATGGGACAGTAGAGATAATTTGGTTTCCCACTGCTTTCAACCCATATGCATAAGTACTCTCTGAATTATACATTCTCACAAGGCAGCCAAAGGTAGGTAAATCCAATGTTCTCAAGCCCAGTACTTCTCTTGAAAGGGTGAGTTAAAGGTTTCATATTTGATTCTCCAACCAGGAAAGGTTCATAGTACCAGTGTATCTCCCAGGGCAAAAATTGGAGAAATATTGAATAAGCATTATTATTACACCATTTTCTTCTGCTATAGCAATATCAGATTTCTCTTAGCTCTCAGGAGCATTACAAACCTGTGATTGCTATCTTCTCTTTCTGTCTCTCAAGCTTAAGAAAGCATTTTTATTGTTCCCTTTCCTCCAAGTAGGACTCATGCTCTAAAGGCATTTTTTTACTGATTTTTTTTCAGGTTCATTGCTAGCCTAAATAGCCATTTCTGTCCTACTCACTTCACCTACTTGCTCCTGTCCCTGCATCTTTCCTTCTTGCCACATCACCCAAGTTGAGTTTCCTGAGCAGCACTGGTAACATTGCACTGCTCTCCATAGGAGTCACAATTCTATAATAAAGTGCCTTGTACAAAACCATGCTGCCAGCAAAGAGAACATGTGAACTGTACACTATCCTCAGCTGCCGGCTCTTCACTGCTGCCATCTCTGTAGATGCTGGTGAATATGCACCTGGTCTGTGATTCAGACTAATTTGTTTTAGTTTTCATGCCATTTTCAGCTTGCCAATCCATTTGACTAGAAAATCTTCATGGCTAATGCAAGGCAGGCAGCGAGAAAGTGTGGCCAAAGGCAGGGATGTTATCTCTTTTGGCAGTAGTGAGGCTTTAGATCAGCATATGACATGATATCTTAAAAATGCGCCCTGCAACCCTTCACCTGGATTTTTGCTGCTAATTAGGACAACTGGCTGCTTACAATCATGGAATCATAGAATGGTTTGAGTCGGAAAAGACCTTTAAAGATCATCTAGTCCAACCCCCCTGCCATGGGCAGGGACATCTTTCACTAGATTAGGTTGCTCAAAGCCCCATCCAACCTGGCCTTGAACACTTCCAGGGGTGTCTTCTTCATCTCTAGTCATGCATAGTCCACTTGATTTTTGCCCAAGTGAATGAAACAGCAGGGGTGAGGATGGGATAAAAAAAAACCCCAAAACCTCTTGCTAAGAAAAATGCTGCTAATGCAGAAAAAAATAGAATGAGAAAAAAGGGTAGTGTTTAACAGTCCATTCATATCACATTCAGCCATACAGTCACTTATGCTGTGTTTAACATTATTCCCTGCAAGATGTAAATGATGCTATCACACAGGCAGCCAGCTAGATGGTGTCTACCCTAATCAAAAATTCTGGTTTTTTAGTGACTCTGGATCTGAGGACTATTTGTCCTTGTGGGTGCACATGCAAAAACTTCCTGTGTGAACAGGAAGTCAATGTGCATGCACAGGTACAGTTGTACGCATATGCAAACTTAGCATGGACATGTGAGAATCATAGAATCATAGCATGATAGAATTGTTTAGGTTGGAAAAGACCTTTAAGATCATCAAGTCCAACCACAAAGCCAACAATGCCAAGTCCACCACTAAACCATGTCCCTAAGCGCCACATCTACATGTCTTTGAAATACCTTCAGGGGTGGTGACTCAACCACTTCCCTGGGCAGCCTGTTCCAATGCTTGACAACCCTTTCAGTGAAGAAATTTTTCCTAGTATCCAATCTAAGCCTCCCCTGACGCAACTTGAGGCCATTTCCTCTTGTCCTATCACTTGTTACTTGGGAGAAGAGTCCAACACCCACCTCGCTACAACCTCCTTTCAGGTACTTGTAGAGAGTGAGAAGGTCTCCCCTGAGCATCCTTTTCTCCAGGCTAAATAACTAAGCTCCCTCAGCCGCTCCTCACAGGACTTGTTTTCTAGACCCTTCACCAGCTTCGTTGCCCTTCTCTAGACACACTCCAGCACCTCAGTGTCCTTGTACTGAGGGGACCAAAACTGTAGACAGTATTCGAGGTGCGGCCTCACCAGTGCCGAGTACAGGGGCACGATCACTTCCCTACTCCTGCTGGTCACACTATTCCTGATACAAGCCAGGATGCCATTGGCCTTCTTGGCCACCTGGGCACACTGCCGGCTCATGTTCAGCTGGCTATTGACCAGCACCTCCAGGTCCTTTTCCACCGGGCAGCTTTCCAGCCACTCTTCCCCAAGCCTGTAGCGTTGCATGGGGTTGTTGTGACCCAAGTGCAGGACCCGGCACTTGGCCTTGTTGAACCTCACACAATTGGCCTCAGCCCATCGATCCAGCCTGTCCAGATCCCTCTGTGGAACCTTCCTACCCTCAAGCAGATCAACAGTCCCACCCAACCTGCTGTCATCTGCAAATTACAGAGGGTGCACTCGATCTCCTCATCCAGATCATTGATAAAGATACTAAACAGAACCGGCCCCAATACTGAGCCCTGGGGAACACCACTTGTGACCGGCCGCCAATTGGATTTAACTCCACCACAACTCTTTGGGCCCGGCCATCCAGCCAGTTTTTTACCCAGCGAAGAGTACACCCCTCCAAGCCATGAGCAGCCAGTTTCTCCAGGAGAATGCTG
>WAAD01028681.1:43948-66889 GCA_013389945.1 Fregata magnificens | reverse complement strand
CCCCCTGTTTAGCCAGGACTGCTGATAAAGGATTGAAAGTGGCTTGGTGAGCACTTCTGCCAGCTCCCTCAGTACCCCTGGGTGGATCCCACCTGGCCCCATAGACTTGTGTGTGTCTAAGTGGTGTAGCAGGTCGCTAACAATTTCCCTTTGGATTATGGGGGCTTCATTCTGATCCCTGTCCCTGTCTCCCAGCTCAGGGGGCTGGGTACAAGGAGACAACTGGTCTTACTATTAAAGACTGAGGCAAAGAAGGCATTAAGTAATTCAGCCCTTTCCTCATCCTTTGTCGCTATGTTTCCCCCCACATCCAATAAAGGACGGAGATTCTCCTTAGCCCTCCTTTTGTTGCTAATGTATTTATAGAAACATGTTTTATTGTCTTTTATGGCAGTAGCCAGATTAAGTTCTAGCTGGGCTTTGGCCCTTCTAATTTCTCCCTGCATAACCTCACGACATCCTTGTAGTCCTCCTGAGTTGCCTGCCCCTTCTTCCAAAGGTCATAAAGTCTCCTCTTATTCCTGAGTTCCAGCCAAAGCTCTCTGTTCAGCCAAGCCAGTCTTCTTTCCCTCCAGCTCATCTTTTGGCTCATGGGGATGGCCTGCTCCTGTGCCTTTAAGATTTCCTTCTTGAAGAATGTCTTCCCTTCCTGGACTCCTTTCCCCTTCAGGACTGCCTCCCAAGGGACTCCGTCAACCAGGCTCCTAAACATGCCAAGTCTGCCCTCTGGAAGTCCAAGGTGGCAGTTCTGCTGACCCCCACTCCTTACTTCTCCAAGAATCAAAAACTAGCATTTCGTGATTGCTGTGCCCAAGACAGCCTCCAACCATCACATCACCCACAAGTCTTTCTCTGTTCACAAACAACAGGTCCAGCGGGGCGCCTTCCCTAGTTGGCTCACTCACCAAGTCTGTCAGGATATTATCTTCCACACACTCGAGGAACCTTCTAGACTGTTTCCTCTCTGCTGTATTGTACTTCCAGCAGACATCTGGTAAGTGGAAGTCCCCCATGAGAACAACAGCTAGCAATTGTGAGACTTCTTCTGCCAGGTGCTTATAGAATATTTCGTCTGCCTCTTCATCCTGGTTGGGTGGTCTGTAACAGACTCCTACCATGATATCTCTGAGAACAGAAAAGACATTTCAAAAAATCAAATTCTAAGCAGTTAATCCTGTTCCTAAGTGGCCGATCTTGGATTTATCTGCTTTACATCACTAATCTTCACTTTTTTAAAAGCATAATTTGACTGTTTTTAACATGAAATGTTTGGACTTGGTGTATCATACGGCTTTTCCTAAAAGAGCTGAACTGCTTGCTATAATTCTTGGAGTGTCAGCATGTGTCAAAAATGAAATAATTTTCTCTTTCTTGCACTTATGCTAGTAAAATTGTGACAGTGTGATTTAATATGATTTTCAGTGAACTTAAATCCTCATTAATGCTTTAAAAATCAGCTTATTGTAAATAATTAGAAACACTGCCTTCTCTTTTCAAGACAAACTTTAAAGTATTCTTGAAAATTCCTGTTGTGCAATTAGGCCACTGCTCATTGTCTGTGCTTTCTGGGAAATGTATTCCTAATTAATTTGAATAAATGTGAAAATATAGAATAAACACAACCTCTAATGAGGCTCTAATTGTATTTTCCTAGCTTGCTGTTTCTGTTCTTTTCAACTACATCTGAAGGGAATGTATCTTTAGGGATAAATATATGCAGGCAAAAAACTCATAACGGGGAAAACATTTAAGTGCAAAACTGAATAGAAAAAAGGGATTGTTTTCATTTGCATGTTAGAAAATTTTTTTACAAATTTCTACAAAGTGTAATTTAGCAAGATGTATTTTCAAGGCTTTATTAAAGATTACAGAAAGATTAGCTTTACTGTTATGAGAATGTAAAACCAATGCTTTATCTACTGTACCTACAGCATGATTGTTTTTCAACATGCCTTGCAGGTATGTTAACATTTGTGTCATAATCTCCCTTTCCCATCATCTCCTCTCTGGCTGGAAATGTAAAAATTTTTTTAAGCCAAGGAGTGTAACCCTGTGTCCTGAGAACAGACTCCTTTCTTTCTTGTTGTAACCCAATAGATTCAACTGCAATGTTTGATTTCAATGCCCAAAAGAATGAAAAAGCAGTTGGAAAAGAGCTGTCGTTGTTTAAATTTGCTTCTGAGGCCAGAGCAGAGTAACTCAGCAAAAAATCCGTGAAATATCCAGAAGACTTTGTTCCATATTGTGGACTCTTCTGCATTTCTGAGTTTTGTGAGTCTCAGATGATGTTGATGAATCCCTTATGTCCAAAGAAAAGATGTAACATATTGCATTGCCCTATGTCCAGCAGAAGAACAAGCTCAGAGAAAGCAATGTTAAGCAGGGAGCTCTCTGGGACATCCTAGCACATAGCTGGTTTAGAACAGGTATAAGGAGCTGTAGGTAGCAGCATGGTAGCCAGATTTTAAAATTACATATGCCTCCTAATGGTGGGGATAGCAGTTCATAAAATTTGAAATGGAGACTGCAAACCTGCTTAGGTATTCTCAATCAACGGTACGGAAATCAGCTTGCCATCACTGCCTACTGGATCACCAGCCAGCAGCTACTACCACAGTCTCTCCTCTGTTGGGTTTTAGCTGGCTGCCATTCTTCCAAGCTTTTAGTCCTTCAGAGAACTGTTTGGGGTAGTATGAATGTACATATGCACCAGTGTATTGAAGACATTTTAATCTCTGTGAGATCATTATCTCTGTTCTCTCTCTCTCATCAAGCAAGCAGCGAGAACAGACCTCTGCAGATTCCTGCGCTGGGCTGCGCAGCAAGATTGTGTTACTGTAGTTTTTTAAATTTCAGTTAAATTTTTCTTTTTATTAAATTAAGAATAGTTAAAATTAGAATTATTTTACTGACATTTATTTTAAAAGTTTGAATTTGCAGTGTTTAAAATTTATGCAGATAAAAGATGAAAAACTTTACTGTTTACTTTCTACTAGAAACTCTGACCAAAATCTGCCTCCATATGGAAAAGTTCTAAGTCCTCTCTCACTGAGGTTATGGAAGGGTCCAGTCCCTCAGAGAGATGCATCAGTGTTGCTGCACAATCAGTGCTCATTTGCAAGGAAAGGATTTTCTTTGCCTGCTGCATAATCACAACTGCCAAACTGTATCCAGTCATAGCATCTCTCATGAGCATGCTGACCGTACTCTGTGGAAGTATTGTGTGTGCTCTCCAGTTTGATCCTCAGTAGAGGCTATACTACAGTCTGGCATCTCTGTTGATTCAGTAGTATGGAAAGGTGATGCACTGGCAGCCAGAATGTAGGGATTAATGAAAATAATAACTATAAAAAATGGCTCTGGGCAAGAACAAAGGAGCTGTGTAACAACTGCTGGATAAATAACTGAAGGCATGAGGATATAATGACACGCAGTGTAAAGGGGACAATAATTTACTCCTTGTGTAAGGTGGTTTCAGAGAATATTCTTCTTACCTGGTGGCACTGTACATAATTTTTATTCTATCTGACATCAAATGGGAAATAACCAAAAACACTAGATATTTCTGAAAAAAAGTGTCAAAACAACAAGGAAGATGCTTGAAGTTTTTAATGCAAGGCCATTAGAAAGAAACACTAGATAACGATAGACTCAGTGAGATTTGTAGGGGCTTGGGACTTTTTACTGGCTGAGGCTGTTATCAAATTGTTGGTGATAAAAAGAACCTTCTGAAGTGATCTGGGAGTAAGGTCTGAAACAGGAATTAACGATGGCAATGGAAGTAGGCACCTTTTAAGTATCTTACGAATATTAGTTAAAGTTTTATGAATCATACTGTACTTTAGGCTGAATTTTTCATCCACAGAACAAAATGTAGTCAAATTTTATTCATGTAACTCCTTCAGGTATAAGCTGTCACATGAGTCAGGAGAAGGAATTGTTATAAGAACTCACTCAAATAAGTTGATATTTGAATCTACCCCTACAATATGAAGGAGATGAGATAGATAAAGTGACATTTCCTATGTTTGGGATTAATAGTTTCTTAGGAATTGATTCATGGGATGAAAAATAAAGACAGAAAGAGAGAGCTCTGTAGAGGAAGATCAGTCCCTCCTTGTAACATTGTATAACTATTGTGAAACGTATTTTAATTTTTGATTTGTGATGTATTTCATTTTTGTGTGTACCAACTGATAAAGGAATCTGCTGTCAATAATGAACACTAATGGTAAGTCACAGCTATAACAAGCGTGTTAAATTTCCACAATTGTGGGGTGCTACTTTTAAATATGTGCTATATCTCTCCTCCAGGAAAAATAAAATTGGCAACTTGAGGCTTGAGAAAAGGGGCGGGGCGAGATACTCCCTGCTGCTCCTCTGTCTATAATTAACCTTGTTTCAGTTTGTTTATTCATATAGCACTAGATATAACTGTGGTGCCTGTCAAAACAAGTCAATCAAATGATATCAGTCAAAGCATTTTATATCACCCATGTTCCTTTCCTCCCTCCAAGTGGAATTTGATCAATTAGAAACCTGGACTGGACTTCATTGCTCCAGGTTTGACAATTTCATTGGTAGGTTTATCAGCATGATACTGTTCTCCCTTTCAGAGGAAAAAAGAGACTATATAAATATTGGCTCCGTAAGTAATTTCAATAATAAAACAACACTGAGCTATATTTTTTGTAATTGAGAGTTGTAGAAGTGGCTGGTCTTTGAAAAGGCAGGAGCTACCTCAGTTTGGCTTCCTCATCGCCTTGTCCAGTTGCTCACAGGAGCATGGTCAATGTGTCATGTCCCACAGCACAGCCAGGCTCACAGTGCCAGGGAAGGTCCTCAGTGGGGCATGTTGTTGCATGTGTACTTTCTGGTTGTATTATCTTGTTTTGCTGCCTGAAACTGTTTCATAAAATCTGAGTTCATACAGTGTTCTGGAGCAAATCAGTTTGTTTCACATCTGTAGAAAATGATTGTGGCAAAAAGCAATGAGAGATCATACAGGAAAGGAGAGTGATATTTATTAATGAAATCTCCAAATAAGTTACCCAGTTATGCTCATTCTCTCATATATTTCATTCACTCTTCGTCTCACCCACATCCTCACAAGCCCCAGGATGCATGTGCCGAGGTGATCTGGCTCACTCATGTGTGACACAAAGGACACGAGACGTCGAACCCTTACCACATATCTTGGCATTTTCTTGATTGGCAACCATGGAATAATTTTGGGACAGATGATTTATACCCTCTAGGAGTCCACTGTTGTTATGGAGTGATCCTTTACATTAAATATTTCTTTCTTCAGTCTCTAAGTCTTAGACAAGGCAGCTGCTCATTGCCTGGTTTTCTTCATTTAGTAAACACACGTCTTTATCGCTATGATCTGCTTTCCTGTTGGGTTTAGAGGCAAGAGAATGGCATACATCACATGCTGTAATCTTGCTGCCAACATTCCACTGTTACGCTACAGGGTCTTCTGCTGACAAGACACCTGTGCTGTGGTCCTAACAGAGTCCAGACGTTCTGTCCAGGCTTGACAGAAATGACTCATTTTTAATTTTATTGCTAGAAATGTCCTGTATTGTCAATACACGTAATTTCTCTAACCTTTCTTCTTTCTTCTAGTGCTTACATGCACATTTCCATTCATATTTCATTTGTTTCTAGCCTAATATTTCTATTATGAGTCCTCTGCATTTTGTGGCTTCTCCAAGTTATTCTACGTTCAACACGTCACTTTGTCGGCGGTAAGACATACTGTGGTAAAGCCAGGAATCCAGCAATTAGGAATTAAGCATTTTATATCTCTAGAGCACACTGTTTTGGTTAACTACCTGCAAATCACACACTTAATTACATTTTAAGGTTATGACTTAAATGCTACTTTCTTTGGCTTCCCCATTATTTGGAGGTTCCCAGCTAGGACTGTGAAACTCATGTTGGATTTACTCTCTAAATCTGTTTGATGGCTTAAAATGAACTTGGTTCTCTGTGTAGGATAGCAGCAAAATGCAACATCCCATTTGGATTATGAGTGAGAGTTTCATTTAACTTCACTTCTCATTAGAAAGCTGACATTATCTAGCTGCAGTTGATCTTTTAGGCTCCCTCTTTGGTTACTGGGAAGTGATATGCCCACAGTGTGATTCATCCCCTGTGTCTTAAACAGAGGTTTTATTACTATTACATAGAGGCACCTGTTGCTGGACTAATCATAAGGGGAGCCTCCATGCCTACTTTTTACCAGAAAACTAGTTAGAACATATGTTTTTACTAATATAGTGAAGCATTTAAAACGTGTATCTGGTGCAGCAAATAATGCAAAATAGATGTAAATAGTCACTGGTTACGTTTTTCTGAAATAGCTGTGATTAAGACTTGGGAGGCGTTTCAATTGTTTTGGCTGCAACTTTTTTTTCTTTATGGTTTCATTACCATTTCAAATATTTTAATGCTTTGTTTACTGATAATCCAGGGAAGAGATATGAGTAAATATGCTTGAGTGTTGTTAATATCAGCACTTTTTCTGCAGTTTCTGGTTTTGATGGAATAGCTCTTTCCCCTGTCCCTTTTCTTCTTTGTGGTAAGAGTACTGTCTCCTGTCTCATTCCACTATTACACGGTATTATCCACAGGATCAGTGATTAGCATTTGTGGAACCCAACAGCAGATGAATTTTACAAACACCTATTGTATTGGGTTTGCATGGCAAGGTTTTGGTAGCAGGGGGGCTACAGGGGTGGCTTCTGTGAGGAGTTCCTAGAAGCCTCCCCCACATCTGATAGAGCCAATGCCAGCTGGCTCCAAGACGGACCCGCCGCTGGCCAAGGCCAAGCCCATCAGCAAATGTGGTAGCACCTCTGGGATAACAGATTTAAGAAGGAGGAACAAAAAACCCTATGCAATTGCAGCTGGAGACAGGAGTGAGAATATGTGAGAGGAACAACTCTGCAGACACCAAGGTCAATGAAGAAGGAGGGGGAGGAGGTGCTCCAGGCGCCGGNGACTGTCTGCCATGGGAGGGACCCCACGCTGGAGCAGGGGAAGAGTGTGAGGAGTCCTCCCCATGAGGAGGAAGGAGCAGCAGAAACAATGCGTGATGAACTGACTGCAACTCCCATTCCCCGTCCCCCTGCGCCGCTCGCGGGGGGGAGGTAGAGAATAATTGGGAGTGAAGCCTGGGAAGAAGGGGGGGGGGAGAAGGGGGAAAGGTGTTTCAAGACTTGGTTTTATTTCTCATTATCCTACTGTGATTTGATTGGTAATAAATTAATGTAATTTCCCCAAGTTGAGTCTGTTTTGCCCGTGACAGTAATTGGTGAATGATCTCTCTCTGTCCCTATCTCGACCCATGAGCCTTTCGTTATATTTTCTCTCCCCTGTCCGGTTGAGGAGGGGAGTGATAGACCGGCTTTGGTGGGCACCTGGCGTCCAGCCAGGGCCAACCAACCACACCTATCCAGTGGAAATGGAAGGAAATAGAGTTTCATTAATCTTCCCTAGTTTACACATTGACCCAGTCTTGTATGTGCCTATTCTCTTCAGTGGTTTTGAACGAAGCTGAGTTTGACTTGGATGTACACCAGTATTAAATCCAGTTCTCTTTCCTTTTTCCTCTTGGAGTAGTCTTCTTCATAGAACAGTTTGGGCTGGAAGGGACCTTTAGAGGTCATCTAGTCCAACCCTGTCTTTCACTAGATCAGGTTGCTCAAAGCCCCATCCAACCTGATCTTGAACAATTCCACTGATGCGGCATCCACAAATTCTCTGGGCAACCTGTTCCAGTGTCTCACCACCCTCATTGTTAAAAATTTCTTCCTTATCTCCATTCTAAATCTATCCTCCATCTAATTCCTGTTTGGAAGAAATTGGGTGCTCTGTCCAAGCTGAGGTGTTGCTGTGAAGAAGATTGCACATTAGCAAAATAGGAAGTGAGAGGGAGGGCATTCCTCAAAGTGACAGCTGATCTTCTATGTTCTGATGGCAATGTTTTCCTAACCACAGGATTCAATAAGAAAAAGGTTCTGCAATTAACTATGATATTTTATTTTGATTTTTTTAAATTCAGTTGAGCAATGAAAAAGACCAAGTTTAGAATGCATATCTTGCTCCCTGTGTTCCCAAATGTTTGAATGATTCTCTGTTTTTAAAATAGAGTACGAATCTGATATGAGGCTAACCTGATGTAGCTAGTGACAAGAGGGATCCACACCAGGGGTGCACAAACCTTTCTGAGGTCTTAAAACAAAACAGAAACCTTCAGTCTAAATGGAGGTGAGACTCTAACTCAGGTTGTGAACTTTTATAGCACTGATCTTCCCACCCACCTCTTCCCACATCCAGGCCCCAGTCTTTCAGAAACCAAGAGTGTGATTCATCTCATCTCTTTCAGATGTCTCTTTGAGATGAGATGAATCATGCTTTAAAAGCCTTTAATGAATTTTCATTGATTATAAAGGTAGCATAAATGATTAGCATAGTTGTCTGATGTCATTTGACCATATGAATCCTACCCAAAAGTTTTATTGTAATATACTTTCCTAGTGCCCTAGCAATTAGCAAAAGTCATTTAAGTAAAATTAAATGGGCCATTGTTCCATTCCCCTTTCTTTCAAAGAAGAAATCTTTTAAAGAAGGCAAATATGATTAGGCAATGAAACTAAATCATTATTGATAGGAAAGACATGGAAAATCTCACTCTTCCTCAGTTGTCTCCTACCCACTCTCCCTTTTCTCCCCACAATATTGCTCCGTCTTGTTCTGCTCTTTTAAACCTTTTTATACTCAGCCCTGGTTTTTTGGATTCCAAAGGCAAATCCTGTTTACAAACACAATGTAGCCCCATGCGTTGTAATGCAGCTACATTTTATGTAGACTAGAGAAGTAGAAAAGGTTACTTCTTTCATCATTGTAAACTTCACTTTTGTAATGGGAGTAGCATGTGTTAGTGCTCTTGTTTTTGCAGTTTCATATGTCAGTTGTGATGCAGCCATGCAAACAAACAGCAAACTCCAGCACCCCAGTCAGCACTGCAGAAAACGGAAGGGATTATCTTTGCTACTATTTGCTTATATTGCAGCAGGACCAGGCTGAATTAGGAACCCGTTTGCGCAAAATACAAAACAGTTATGTGGCCAGAAATGACCTTGCCTTTTACAAGCGTACAGCGTTAATAAAGGGGAGAGAAGAGGATCGAAGCATGCCATAACCTAATCTTCCCAAGGTCATGCCCTAGGTGAGCAGTGGAGCTGAAGAAAGCTCTCTGGCTGCAGTCTAGCCCACTCATTTGCTCTCATCATCATTCCGGAATACTCTCAGATCTTCACTTTACTGGTAGAAGCATATGCAGACGTTTTTGGGGTCAAAAGGATGGTAATTATGTCACCAAGGAACATTATTCAATCATTGTTCCTTGTCCACAACTAATATTTTAAAGAAAATTTCCATTCTTGATGTTTTCTTAGAATATCTTTTTGCTTCTTTGTTAGTAGTCCCAGGGTAATGAACAAATTCTTCCATGCTGAAGAAATCATAATCTTTTTATCCTTGTAGCTGTCCTGGCAATAGTGCATAAATGGTAACAGAGATCACTAACTTTAGCTGGAAATTAAATAAAGCTTTATTTTAATTATCCCATACTTCTGAATTAGCTTCATGTGTATTGTTAATAGTCATCTTAATTAATTAAGTAGTATTTCAATTTGAGATATAAATTCCGAGGTTTCTTTCTCTAATTTACTATTTTGGCACTATCCATTAACTAGTCCATTATGTTATATGACTTCACATCTTTTTTAAGATAAATAACGATCAAATGAAAATAAATGAAAATAATGTGAGAAAAAAATAAAAAAACCTTATCTCTGTACTCATACAGCTGATAAAAAAGGCTGTGTGTATTGAATATACTCTCCCTTAGGTTTTATTGCCCAAGCAATCAGGCTGGTGAGTTTGTGATAAAATCCCAAATTCCAGGCAATCCATTTTTTACTATTGCATTTTACTGCTCAGGCTGCAGCTATTACTGATATGTTTGTTTTAAGAATGACTGAACAGCATAGATTTCATAGATAAAACTAGTGATTATTCTCTAAATAGATATAACTATTTTTTCTGTACAGCTAAAAGAGAAATGCCTGGTTGAAGCAATAATCTAAGCAGGTTATTGTCAATAACAGCTTATTTGTTCAGCTGGAAGTTCCCATTAGCTATATGATCTATGAAAAATTAGCTGTATGAAGTAGATTTTTATGGAAATAAAGCACAGTAGTTTCTGTCTTTTCTCTGATTGAGAGATAAAAATGTTATTATAAATGAAAGCAATGATTTGTCTGTTTATGCAATGTGTCAGAGCATAGGAAAAGTAGGAAAAGGATGAAACTGTCTTTTTTTTTCTTCTCCCAACACCTATTTATTTTGCCTTCTTTTTCCTGAATCATATCAGCATGTATTATTGACATTGTTTCAAAGTTTGACTCCTTGGGTGTTTATCGAGGAATTTCACAGATCACTGAACAGAAGTTATATATGTACAAAGGACTATTGCTTTCTTATTTTATGTATCCATAGCCAAAGATATTTGTGTCCTGGAAAAATATGCGAAGCAGCTTTAAATCCAAATGTCTACACTGTTTCTCTTTCACAGACCCTTCACTGTGGTAGTACAGAAACTTGCAAAATCTGGAGTACACCTCTCCAAGTATTTTTCAAATTGTGTGGACAATCAGAGTACCTTTAATATTGTTCTGATAGGCGGTGATGTATTTTATACAAATATTTAACAAAATAAACTTCAAGCTTCAGCGTTTTATTACCAGTCACGGCAAGTTGTGCCATAACTTCCTGACATAGGCTGCACTGGCCCCTGGTGAAGACAAGCCATGGGTGTAGAATCATCACTGGTTCAATTCTTTTTGACTCTTTGACTTCCTATAATTGTACATGACAAAGAATTTCCTTAATTTGTTTCTGTCCCTGACCTTCCAGGGAAAGTGAAAGAGTACTGACCCCTCAAATATCTCTCATGTTATTTGTGTTTCTGTAAAAAATACTGTAATTGTACAGTAGATTAAATATATGCTACTCTTGCTCTTTGATGTTACGTATTGTATTGCTAATGTTTTGTTTTCCATATCTTCTCCAGGTCTGGGATTCAGTATTGCAGGAGGGGTTGGAAACCAACACATCCCTGGGGACAACAGCATTTATGTCACCAAGATTATTGATGGAGGAGCTGCGCAAAAAGATGGGAGGTTGCAGGTTGGAGATAGACTTCTTATGGTAAGTATGACAAATTTAAATCACATTTTATTTAGCTGAAAATTGTTTCCTGTAAGGACTTCCATTCACCATGCATCTTATTGGAGGTAACCATTACAACTTCTATAATAATTATGAGTTATATTTCCATCATCTTCATTTTTTCCCATTCTTTATATATATTTCCAAGACTGCAGTTAAAAAAGCATTACTCTGGAAAGCCAACATTTTATGAAGAGAAGGCAATGGGTTATACTACTTTGACAAGCCTTTAACTGAGAAGAGAATAAACGTATTATGCACATCAGTGACAAGTCAAAATACACCAGAAAACTTTAAAAGAAGATTTTAGACAAACTGTTCATTATGGCAGTACTGATTCTACTGATGGTTTTAAGAAAACTGAAAGATGTGAAAACATGTCACTAAACTCTCACATGTAGCCAATGTCAGTGGACTGTTACATACATTTCAGTACATGTAGGAATGCTTTATGTATGTGTTCCATATAGATGTTAAAAAAAAAATACTTTCCATCTTTTTGCATGAGGAAGCGTACTTATTCTTCTGATAGATCTCAGTTCAGGAAATTCTTCCTGATATTTGCAGTGCTAGTACATTGTTCCTTGTAGATAATTCTTTCCCACTCACAGAGTTTGTTTAATTCTTTGTTGAGGGGGAAATCCTGACCCTGGTGAATCAGCAGAAGTTAATCTATGTCAAGTTGTATTCATGTCAATGCATTTGCATAGATTGCAGCAGGTAGAGAAATATTTTTTAAATGAGCGCCATGAAAAACATGTACTGCAGTAGCTCTGGTTTGTGACGTGATATCTAAGCAGTAAAAAATTGTCATGGCCTCTTTTTGCTGCCTGCAAAACTGTGCCTAATTGAGGTTTTCTTTATTTGGCTAGGGACACTGTGTTCCAGTCACATGTGAAGATGACCATTCATTTTATACAGGGTATTAAACAGAACTGAAAGGCACTTGGTTGCTGGGTTGGTGACTGACTTTTTTTAATTAACACAAGTGGATAGATCAAACAGCTTAAGGATCAAATGATGTTATCAAAATCAAATCAAAATGAAACTAGAACTTACAATTTCTTTTGCATTTCTTCTTTGCAGGTTCTCAGCACAGTAAAATTCAAGTCACTGTTCTATAATGAAGTTTTGGCTCATTTTTCTATAGAAATGTATATTTGTATTTGCCAAATTTGCAACTTATGTTGTTATTTTGCACCTTGTAGTAAATCTGCTTGTGTTCAGCTGTTGGTTTTTTTCATGATGATAATTCCTCACAGTTTTTGTGTCATCCGTAAATTTTTGTTACCTTACTCTTAATTTCTTCCAACTCACTTGAGGTAATAAATAATATATACAAAAAAACCAGATGCAAAAACCCCGCATTCACCATCTCCAGTGTAATTTAATCAGGATAAATTTGAATAGAAAAATAATTATTTTATACACCATTATGTATAAATTCATTCTTTCCAGATTTTTATAGGATTTGTCTATTAAGCATCTCTTCTCAGTCTTGCACCTGTGTTCACTGCAGTCAGATATAGATGTTCCTTCATTGTGACGAGTTTATACTCCTGAGTCTGACTTCTGAAAATGAGCAGAGGTCATTCTCAGTGTGTCTGATGTCTTTATACTGCTCTCCTTTCAGTCTGGACCAGTTCTTTACTTACCGTCACCTCCTTTTATCACTGCATGTAAAATGAGCAAAAAAAATCAATCATATATTGCTCTCCACTAGTTATGTACTTCCAGACCAAGCTTTTCACTGTTGCGTAAGAAAATCCTAGTCAGCTTCCTCTTTGTGTACCTTAACCATTACATTTTTGGAGATAAATTTACAAGATCAAAATCTATTTCTAAAATTCATGCAGATTACAGCCATGTTGTGTGCCTTCAATATTTTTTCTCTTCTACTTTGTGAAGTATCTGTCAGCTCATGGCATTAAGTTGATGTTCCTTTGTGAAAAGTGAGTGAAAGAATTCATTACTTTCTTTTGGCAGTGTGTCAACGCAATATTACCCTTGTCATCTATATGGTCTTACTTCTGCTTCACTGATTCTTTATTGATTACATATTTGAACACTTCATTTTTTTTTTCTTCTCAGTAGTGCATCCTTTCTTGATCTTTGTTTTTTCCATCATTTCTCTATAAAATTTACCAGAATTTGTCATGCTTCTAGAATTCTCAGCAGCTGCTGGCAGGCTTGTTTAATTTTTATATCTGTGTTCTGATAAATTTGTGTGAAATGCTTTCAGATCCCAAAGAACATGCAAATCAAATGCATTAAAATTTAAGATGTAATAAAAGAGATGCTGCAAAATCAAAACTAATATTGAAATGTAAAACAATTAGGTACCATCTGAGCATTTTGCAGCTTGATGACCCTACTGTTATTAAATGCAGATTGCTAATAGTGTGTTAAGCATTCAGAAGATGTGTTATGTAAATCCTCAGCATTGTGATTATTGTGAAATCTATACAAGGGCATGTTATGCAGTTATGTTGCTGTGGCACTGAGCCTGCACTTAAGACTTATTATCCTGAGCACTTGCACAGGAAAATGCTCCATTGTAGGATAATCCTGAGGTGCCCATTAGGAAAATTACTGGAGGAAGTGTAAGAGTGCTTAAGCCAAAAACTGAACTCAGTGGTTTTTCTAGGTATATGTGAAAGGAACAGTCCAGAGGTCTGCTCTGAAGACTTACAGGGAGAAAAATACTCCCTTACTGTATTCTGGTGGTAATGCCTGTGGTAATGCCTATGGTGATGTCTACTACTGCTGGTGGTAATGCCTGTGGTGAGAATATGACTCCACTGGGTGTCTCAGCCAGGTTGCTCCTCTTTGCACTGGGAGGGAGCAAAGGGAAATCACATACAGAGCATCATAGGCTAAGACAATAATTCAGGGTCAGCTATAGGGCCAGACCAGTTTGCTCAGGAATTTGTCCAATTGAATCTCAAAACTCTCCAAGGATGGAGCTTGCACAGCCTCTCTGGGAAACCTGTTCTACTGCTCAACTGTCCTCATGAGGAAAATACTTTTCGTTATAACCTGTTTGACCTGCTCTTGATTCAATGTATGCCTGCTGCCTCTCATCCTGTTACCACATGCAACTCTGACAAACTTAGCTCTGTCTTGATGACCTTCCTGTAAGCACTGGGGGTCTGCTGCTGGTCGTCCCTGGAGGCGCCTCTTCTCCAGGCTGAAAAAGCACAGCTCCCCCAGCTTCTCCTCACCAGGCCAGTGCTCCAACCCCAAGCATCCTGGTACCACTCCCATCAACTTGCTCCATTTTGTTATCTTTCCTATAGTGCAGGGACCAAAACTGAATGCAGTATCTAGCTACAGTCTAATGAGTAGCAACTATTGGGGAATAATCCTTCCTTGGATCTCCTGGCTCTGCTCCCACTCATACAGCCCAGGATGCTGTTGACCTCTTTGCTGCCAGGACACACAACTGGCTCGTGCCCAGCTTGCTGTCCACAGAGAGCCCCAAGCACTTTTCCATAGAGCTGCTGCCAGGCTGTCAGTGCCCAGCCTGTGCTATTGAAGGGGGTTAGCCTGTGCCAGGGGCAGGACTTACTGTTCCTCCCTGTTGAACATCATAAAGTTCTTGTCAGCCCCTCCCTCCAGCCTATCCAGGATGGCAGCCCTGCCCTTGAGCATATGGACTTGCCCTCACAGTGAAGTGTCATCTGCAAGCGTGATGAAAGCATACTCCTCACCTCTTCCAGGTCATTGTTAATGATGATCAGGAAGAGCTGAAAAATGGTATGAGTTATTACCTCTCAGATAATAATTACTTTCCTTTCTCTGATACCATCACCTCACTTTGGAAGAGTTTATCTACAGAATGGAAAAATGAGAAATCAGTATAAAACTGCGTGTTTCTACCAGTACAAAACAACACTAATAGCTAGAAGCAAGGTATTCTTCAGGGAAAACTCTAAAACCATTAGGCTTTAAAAGAAAATTTAAGCTAATATTTATATCTTGCAAATATTAGCTTTTCAAAAATTTGCCTCCTATGCCAAAATACCCTAGCATGTTTGAGCTGTATCCTGTTGCTTCTTGGCCCATGTAGTCAGAGAGATCAGACTTTTGTGGGGTTATTTATGCTTATAGGAAAAGTGATGTTACTCACATAAGAGATTTAATTTGATTCTGTTGTCTTGCTGAAAACAGAAGGAAGAAACGGGAGTCACTTTCCTTTTCAGAAATTTAGGCGTGCTTTCTATCCAATTCTGTGCTGAAAAAGCATGTTATTGTTTGGTGGTTTCATAGGGCTGCAATGGGGTTGTGATTGCACAGCTGTTGATATTTTCCTTACAGGATGCCCTACCAGTATCTGCTTCTTTCAGATTGTATAAGGATGCAGCATCATGTTGGTGTTAAAGTGATCAGAGCATATCATTTAAGATGCATCTAGATTAGCTTTTGGTTCTGATTAGCAGTGCTCTAGATTTAAAGTGATTTTGGCTGTCTTGTGGGATGGTCCTTTAGAAAACAAATTGGATTTTTTTTAATGAAACTGCAACAGAAAATGTGGTCCGGGAGCATTCCTAATTAGCATTGCATTGCCACTGCGGACAGGCATTTTGGTCAGCAGACTAGATGTAATGCAAACTAACCCCCTTAAAAGATGTACAGCATGGATGTCATATCATCCAGACCTTCTGTTGCTGTGGATCACTCCTAGTGCACACATTCGTTGCTCAGGTAGGTGCACCCACAGATCCAGAGTTACACTGCTATGCCAGTTGATGGAGTACAAGCATTACCCAGTTAGACTTAAAGGAAGGAAAGAGTGTGAACAGATGGTACCTGATCTGTAGGTTGTACTGGCTGACTAGCACAAAGGAAACATGCTAGAAAAAATGTACTCTGGGGTGGAGAGTGAACTAGTACTGAACCAACTCAGGGGGTTCGGTGGCTGCATCCCTTCTGATGCAGCGCTGGGCTCTGAGCTAGATTTACACTGTCATTGACACTGGCTTTGCAATGCTTTATCTAACATTCAAACATAGATTTGCTAGGATCGGTCTTTGGATGGTACCCTAGCAATAAGGTTCCCAATTTATTCCTTCTAATGATACTCTCATCTGGTTGTTCCTTCACAGTTGTATCATCCTCATGCCACTTCATTAGCCTTGAAAACATTTTTTTTCTACCAAAATCAGCGTAAACTGGGATTGAAAAATGACAGTCCAATACAGAACAGTGCCACTTGCACTGTGTATGCACTACACTGCTCGAAGCCTGAAGCCCGCTGCTCAGTTTCATATTTGCTTGTGAAGCACAAACTTGCATTTCTCTGCAAAGAGCAGATCTGGTTCAGGACACTTAGCCTTAATAGTCTAAGCAAGCTAATTTCAGAGGGGTTAACAGACTGTGTCATCTGAAGATAGCCAGTTTCTTTCTATTCAGAGTCCAGCACTTGTACAACTAACTCAGGAGTCCACGGGATTATAAGTAGTTAGTTAATCCAAACGGATTTACATCCTTAGGATGAATGATTTTCACCACTGAAAAACCTTTCACTTTTCGCAGCCTTTTAAATCATGGTGAGTTTTTAAAAAGGCCATCAGCGTTCTAGATTTACAGCTGGCACATCACAGGTGTTTACCAGCAAATGTTCACTCAGGATTCACTCAGGAAAATCCACTTTCTGAATGAAAAGTAGATTATTGCACAAAAGCAAACATTACCACTGGCAAAGTAAAGATCACCTCTTTGTCTCATTCACTGAGTGAATCAAATCTCTCTTATCCTAAATCAATAGAGGAAAGGGATGAATTCCATTTAAAAAAAGAAAATTAAATAAGACAGACTTATTCCTCCAGAGCACTTATTCTGTTATCAGCTTATGCTGTTGTGAATGAAGTTATTCTTTAGAGCACTTGTACAGTCATTTGGGGGATTCTAATAGCTGCTTCTCAGTGCCTTTGTTTTCCAATATGAATCTAAGAAAACTTCCAAATAAGATAATTCTTGCTTAGGTTTACACTTCATTGCCTTGATTATACTATTTAGGAAAAAAACCACCCTAGTCTTTTTATGTCTCTGGCAACATTTCTTATTGATTTCCCCCAACACTCAAATAGCTTCTTTGATTGGACTTGTGTCTTTAATTTCCTTCTCTATTGCTATATTATTTCTTCCTCTTACTCTTTTCCTGTAATATCAGTACATCTTTGTATAACATACTTTCTACTTAAAGAAACAGCTTTCCTAATTTCTTTTTTATTTCAGGTGTTGTTTGCATTTCTGAATTTTCTGTATATGGAACTTTTCCCATTAGAAAAGCCCCACTTGCTCCATGCCTGTTTTCCTTCTGACTCCTCTCCTATGGCTCCCATCACAGCATTTTGTGGCTCAAGCATCCGACTCTTGTAACTAAACTGACCACTCCGATAAATTTTGGTTTTAGCATTTGCCTTAGGTTTTTTTCCCCCTTAATTCATTGCTACTTAAGTTGGCTTCTTAGAGCCAGAAAGTTGGCATGCAGTACCCGTTCTACCCACTCAGTTCTGATGTCAGCCCTTCTGCATGAAAGTTTCAGCATCTTGGAGGGTTGTATGCCATATACACCTTGATTTCTTATTTTGTGTGCATCTCCCACTCTTTATCTTCTTTACCTCTAACTCAGCTCTTTTTTTTCAAACTATGTGCTCCGCTGAGGTCATCTCAACAGCAGGAGGTGAAGCTTTGATACAGTGCATTGGTGCCACAACCACTGAAAAAGCCAGATTTAGTACTTGAAATTCTGCTAAAATAGGCATCTTTTATGGAAACAAGAAAAATCTTGAGAAATAGTCTCTCTTGCAGATTCTGAGAGATTCTCTTCTCTCTATAAATCTTACCATAAAAAACAACTACAACATCATATTTCATAACAATCACCATCTCTGGCATGATGTTTTCAAGAATGATATCCAGAGATTTCCTTATGAAAAAAATTACATACTACAGTCATCTTGCAATAATATCTAGGGAGCTGAACAATGTAATTCTTCAATGTACTCAGGTTTTCACTTTTGTATATCAGAATACATACAGATGTCTTTATTTGTAATCATCGTTTTATGATCAAAAAGTAGAAAAGATATTGATACCTGCACATATTAGTATTAACGGGAATTGTAGGTCCAAAGCAAGGACTATTTTCTGAAGGAAACTGGGAAATGCATAGTACATTTTGTATACTGTAATTCTAAATTGATGTTGGCAATGACTAAGGAAAGTGGTTTTATCTCCTTCTCAGAGCTCCCATTTAAAAGGCACCACTGAGAATCTTTGTCTTAATGAATGAATCAGTGTGTTTGTTTATTTATTTATTTATTTATTTGCTCTCAGTGTACATTGAGTCTGTCTTTATTTCTTTGTTTACTGAGAACTGAGCAGTCCAGGACAAAATTAATTAGTAGCAAACTTCCTTTCTGGGAGGGTTCTCTCTAGAGAGGAGAAACCTCTAATTTGCTATCTATTTGGGATGAGTTTGAACAGCAATTTTGGTACATGTTACTGGAATACTGTTTATAACAGAACTCTGTTTACTTTGAAGGGTCCTGTCTTCTCCTCAAATTTTCTTCCAGCATCTTTTCTCTAAAGTTCTCCTTTGTATCTTGATTTCACTCATGCGTTACCTTCTTCCAAGTTCTACCAAGTTCCAGCTCTACGTATTTCAGTTTTCCACAATATTCTGCACACTTAAGCTTATATATACTAGAAATGAGAAAAAAAAAATCACTGTACATAAAGTTTGCAATGATGTCTAGGATCTTAAAGTGTATAAAGATAAACATAATGCATAACTGCTCAGACATTAATTCTTAGTTCAGAATTGCTTGGTCTTTAATTCTTATCTTAACTTCAAGATTTGTACAACTTGTACACAGCGTTGGTAAAATACCTGTCCTGTAAAGTTATTGTCAGAGAGGTAAGAAGTAGGACCTGTCATAGCAAAAATAAGTTTTATATGTATCATACTACATTTTCTGTTTCTAAAATGGCTGTTCATCCTCCGACTGCACAACTGTGACATCCAATTGTGTTGTGATGGAAGTACAACAGTCCTAACCATGATTTTTATCAGCTAGATTTCCAGGAAAAACAACTTTGGAAAAAAATTGCAACAAGTCAATTTGTATCTTAATTGTCTTTATACACTCTTAAAAAGACCAAAAGGCAAAATCCAGACAGTGCTATGATGTTTCATTTTGTGTCTTTCTTTGACTAAGAACATTTATTTACAGCAGCAGTATAGTGGGAGGTTATTATGTGAGATTTTCTTTACTTCAAAAAGCTTGCATTTAGGATGAAACACAACAAGATAGAAACAACGTACAGACAGCGTGGGAGGGAGAAAAAGTAAAGGATAACTGTGTGGTCATATTTCTAAAAGTGTGAATCTTCAGTATTTGGCAGTTTTGAAACACATAAACAAGAAAGGCTTAATTTCAGTCACTTCTTGCTATCAGCCTAGTAATTTAAAAGACATTTATTTATTAAAAGTGCATATGCATGTTACTGCTGTTCATAACAAAGAAAAACAGAGAAATTTATAGAAGATAGGTATCAGATTTTTATTTAAATAGAAGACCTGTCAAAATACCGCATACAGTGTCAGCAGCTCTCTTCTGAGTGTTAGGTTGTATCATTGCTCTTCATGTCAAATTGTCATAACATGCCTGTCATTGCGTCTTTCAATTAACCTTAAAACCAAGTCTGAGAATTATACAAGGAACTAAGTTTGAACAGAATCCTTGCATTTAGCAATACTGTCCAATAACAGTCATTCTCTCTTGGTGTTGATGAAATCGTCTGGGTATGAAGAGTCCTCCAGTGATTCATAATAGATGGATTTCTTTCCAGTTACCAAACCCTTTGGCAGTAGCTTATTGTCACAGCCAGGTCTCTGATAATTTACCGATACTAAATTCCCTAGAAAGTATGGGGTTTTTTCTGTGATTTACAGCTGTACTTTGTTATATATATAGTTGAGGAGCAACTTTTTCTTCCATCTTGCATAATCTTTACAAAGAATCCTTGCAGTAACTGTAGAAGTTGGAGGAAGGCACTTTAAATCACAATAAAATGTTTCATATGTAACATTCACCGTGAAATGTTGGTCACTGGAACAGGCTCCCCAGAGGAGTGGTCATGGCACCAAGCCTGTCAGAGTTCAAGGAGCATCCAGACAACACTCTTAGTCATATGGTTTAGTCTTAGGTAGTCCTGCAAGAAGCAGGGAGTTGGACTCGATGATCCTTATGGGTCCCTTCCGACTCAAGGTATTCTATGATTCTATGATTCTATGATTTTATTGGCTTACACCACATGCCTGAAAGGTATATCTACACCCTTCTTTACTTCTTTATTCTATAAATTCTCCCTTCAGGATGTAAGTTTTTTGGGGGCAGGGACCATTCACTATACTGTTTGTAGGAGGACAACCTATTTTTGACGTTCTGTGGATATAATGGATTTATATGTGAATACATTCTATACACCTCTACAATAAACCACTTCTGACATTTTTCTTTTGATTTTCTTTCTCTGGGAGTAGAGCATAAATAGGCAAGGTTTATTGCCACCATTTCCTTCCCTATTTAATCTGTAGTCCTGTACTCTTATCTTTGCTCTTGCTAAGTATTTTTCTTTTCTGATAAAGCACAGAGCTAGTACTACATTGTCTTACTTTTTCAATGTCTCTTTCCTGTGTTTCCAGAAAACTGACAAACTTTCACACTGAAAATCCCTTTTCCCCCATCCAGAACTGCCCTTTTTCATTTCCTGCACCTCATAAGCAGCCCCTTATTCTGCATACCACTTTCTGCCTCTTATTATTTCAATGGTCAATGTTATATGAGGGATGGAATGATTTGGGGGTGTTAAGTATTTCTGAGGTCCCAGCCATGCATGCTAAGAGGTGAATTTGGACAGTTCATCTTGATAGGTCAAATAACGTAGGCTGTTTCTGTAAATGATGTGGTGTTAAGTTATTGAATTATTATTAAATATAGTTTTATGGTAATGATGATACTGGCAGCAGAATATCACAAAGTACTTTTCTACTGACAAGATCAAGTGCCATCTCGAGCCATTATGATTCTGTGATATTATCAATACTGCTACGTCAGTCTTTGAATATACATGTGCTAAGAAAACCGTATTTTCTACCTTGCTGCAGTACTGCTTTTGTAATCTTCAGTGCTCTTTGCCTACAGCATTTTTCCCAACATTGTGATAACTGCAAGGCTGACTCATTTCTTGTGTCTGTTTCTGCATTCCAACTCACCTGTCTGATTTCTCCTTTAAGGTAAATAATTACAGTTTAGAAGAAGTTACCCATGAAGAGGCAGTAGCGATACTGAAGAACACATCAGATGTAGTGTATCTGAAAGTTGGAAAGCCCACCACCATTTACATGACCGATCCATATGGCCCACCAGATATTACTCACTGTAAGTGACTTCTGCAACTCATTTTGTAGGAGATATCAGTTCATCCGATGATTGTGTTTCTTTCATCCCTTGTCCAAAGTACTCCATTAAAGTTTATGAAACAGCTTGGAAGGCTACAAAAATGAAATGTTTATTGCCACTTAAGTATGCTACGCTCATGAAATATTACAAATAATATAACTCTGCTAAAGTATTTTTGCAGCAAAAGCAACAATGTGGCTGATGTACTGCCGTGCTGATTCCAATTAGCCATTGTCCAGGTGATCAGACTGAACTGTAACTCTTGTGAAAACTACAGTAATAAGTATATGCAAATCAATTTTGAAATATGATTAGATTTGTAGACTGGAGTTCTCTGTCCACTGAAAAATCAGAACCAGCAGCAAACTGTCTTGTTCAAACGTAATGAAAAGCCTGAGGCAAATATATATAATATTTGAATAAAATTTTTATTTGGAATGTAAAAATCACTGCTCTACTTAAAAAGAATGACCTGTTTTCTGTGTATATCCAATTCCTAAATTATTGTTCCACTTTGCTTTATTCTCAGTCTGTCCATTAACTTTATATATGTTCATGTGCTATTTTTTCACTGAGGACCAAGGCTTTATTTGTCCTTGCTTCAGTGCACGCTCTGTTGTAGGAAAAGTTGTTGAAACAATATAGTAAAGCTCAGTGAAGGATCTCATAGGAAGAGAAGATGATTTTATTTTAAAACAAACTGATTTCCATCATGCTGTCATATCCACGCACTCAACATCATCTAAGCTCATGCCCAGAATTCAGGTAGAAAGACATGCATCCAGGTGCATCTCCAGGACTCCCTGAGATGACGAAGTACAATGGTGGGTGGCTGTGGAGTCCTTATCATACGCATATACTTTTTACTTATGCTCCTTGCTGATGTGCCTTTTGTACCCATAAGGAGCTGATGGCAATTAGGATCTTCTTTCTCTCCCATCTGTCCCACCTATGCATGTCTTCAGGATTTACTCACTTCTCTTTTGTCTCCTTATCTGAGTGTCCTAGGCTCCAATACAGTCTTTATCTCCTGCCATCATCTCTTAATGGCTTGAGTCCTTGTTTTAGTTTGGGTGTAGGCTGTCCTGACAAGCTACATGTAGTTATGTTGTGTATTGATGACCTATTGATGAATCTAGGTGCTATCAGTACATGCCAT
>WAAD01028681.1:0-43931 GCA_013389945.1 Fregata magnificens | reverse complement strand
CTAGGTGCTATCAGTACATGCATTCTCCTGCCAGTCCTCCTGGTGTCCATACCCAGACATTCCCATTCCCTTTTTATTCATATCAATCTTAACATTTCAGTTGCAGCTCTCTGTACAACTGGTGCCTGTTAGTCTAAACAGTTCATTACTGAAACTCCCTTTCTTTATTTAGTTGTTCATTAAAAACTGTCTGCCTTAGGTTCAACTACCAACAGGGACCAGCTACACCACCTAACAAATGGATGGCAGTTTAATTTTTGACAAGAGCTTCAGCAACTGATCCATACCCATCCTGATCTCCTGCCAGTAATCCTAGGGGCACTTAAGGCCAACCAAGGGCTGGGAAAGGCAGATTTTCCCAGTGAATGCTGGAGATCTAAATTTTTCTGCACTTTTGCATAGTGTTGCTACTGTGGACTGACAAAGTTGAGGGAAAAGCTAAATATCCATAATCCTCCTTATTCAGACTGCTCCATAAAAATAGAAGGGAAGGTTTTGTAACGTGCACGTCAGGTGATATACTCAACTGTGCTGAGGATACCTATTTAGTTAGCAAATGTTATAACAGATGGCAATCATGTTGTTCAGTAGCAGTCTGGTCTGGATCTTAGCAAAGCCCAAGAAGTAAAAATGCTAAATGTCCCTATCCAATCTCCTGCTTCATAATACTTTCCAAAATAATAATTTTGGAGTTCTAAAACAGTGTGTTTTATTACATCAGAATATAGATCAGCACCATATGAGAAGGCAGAAGTAATTCCAGAGGGAGAGTAAAGGTTGAAAAGATTTGCAGTAGCCCATCCCAGGCTGTTGGTGCATACAGATTCATTTATCCTCAGGGAACCTTTCACTATACCTACACCTTCAGAGAATTTCAGAACGGGTAATGGCCTTTCCCTGTAGAGATATTTTGCCTTGAAACATTCTGTATCTCAGCATCTGAAAGAAAGACTGGAACTAATACCAGAAAGTTTAGCTGTCTTCTTCTCATGAGAAAATTAATCATAGCTCGTTGCAGAAGCACGTATCATTGTTTTTCCTATTTATCATTTCCTTTTCTAATTACATTAACTAGAGATTGAATACAATTATTATTACATCTCTCCAGTCATAAATATCCCCAGTAAATTCAGAATAGCAAAAGCAAGCAAACAACAAAACCCACAGACCCCATATAGAATCAGACAGCATAGTCCTTTAATTTTCATTATTAATCATTAATACATAAGAGATTTGTATCCACTTTCTATTTTAAATATACAGATTTACTGTGATCTAAATACCGTCTATGTTGGTACTGACATTTCAATTACATTGGGGATTTTGGCACCTTTAGTAGATCACAGCTTTAAATCTTCACCATACATAATTCTTGCCATACATAAAATTGCTGCTCTTACCCTGCATTGAGCTCTTACTATATTACTCCCATTGCTGTATATTGGTGCCAAAAAGAGGAATGTGCTTTCAATCTCATTCTCTCCCATTTACATTTCGTTCTTCAAGTCAGTCCTAACTGAAGAAAATGTCTCCTGTCTCCCAAACTATCCTTTCTTATTCAGATCCCCTCTAAAGAGTCAATCCCTGCAAATGAGCCATCAGTATTATTATTGTTGTTGTTATTATTATTAGTCTTTTAGGAAAACTCTAGCTGTTCATTTATTCTTGTAACATTTTAAACTCAGGCAAGGATTGTCTGTTTTGTTGTTATTTATAGCAAAGAGCATGTTCTTGGTACTTAACTAAAAAATGGTGCTCTTGTGACATCTCATCAAACATGAAAGTGGCTAACTAGAAATGCTTATTCTTCCCATCAGCTTATTCTCCACCAATGGAAAATCATATACTCTCTTCTGGAAACAATGGCACTTTAGAGTACAAGGCATCCCTAGCCCCTATCTCACCGGGAAGATACTCGCCCATTCCAAAGCACATGCTTGTGGAGGACGACTACACCAGGTCAGATGCTTCTCTTTATTTGTTGCCTTTCATGAGAATTGCAAAGGACATAGGTAAAGCATTCAGTGCACCTCAAATACAATACAGCATATAGTTCTTCTCACCCATGTTCAAGGGAAGATGAATTGAAACTGTTAAGGTATGAAGACAACTAAGAGAAAGATCACACGAAGGAATGCTGAGCGGAGGTCCATGTTGTCTGGGTGCAATCCTGCACTAGTTCCTAAATGACATGGCTGCACTAGAACAATGCTGGCACTGAGCAAAATTTTCTGCTTCTTAACACAACTAGGAGATCTCAGGATCAGTGACTCATCTGGCTCACTGCATGTATGGGTGGAGAGACTGTATGTGCATTTGTACCTGTCCGTGACATTATGCTCTGAAAGGTCCAGCTTGTTTAGTTTAGTGAAAGCGAGGCTGAAATAGCCTGTAATTGCTCTGTGTACACACNGCTGTATATTGGTGCCAAAAAGAGGAATGTGCTTTCAATCTCATTCTCTCCCATTTACATTTCGTTCTTCAAGTCAGTCCTAACTGAAGAAAATGTCTCCTGTCTCCCAAACTATCCTTTCTTATTCAGATCCCCTCTAAAGAGTCAATCCCTGCAAATGAGCCATCAGTATTATTATTGTTGTTGTTATTATTATTAGTCTTTTAGGAAAACTCTAGCTGTTCATTTATTCTTGTAACATTTTAAACTCAGGCAAGGATTGTCTGTTTTGTTGTTATTTATAGCAAAGAGCATGTTCTTGGTACTTAACTAAAAAATGGTGCTCTTGTGACATCTCATCAAACATGAAAGTGGCTAACTAGAAATGCTTATTCTTCCCATCAGCTTATTCTCCACCAATGGAAAATCATATACTCTCTTCTGGAAACAATGGCACTTTAGAGTACAAGGCATCCCTAGCCCCTATCTCACCGGGAAGATACTCGCCCATTCCAAAGCACATGCTTGTGGAGGANTTGTACCTGTCCGTGACATTATGCTCTGAAAGGTCCAGCTTGTTTAGTTTAGTGAAAGCGAGGCTGAAATAGCCTGTAATTGCTCTGTGTACACACATGGAAAGATAAATGTTATGGACAGAAAACGCTATGGGAAAAGAAAAAAAATGTATAAACTGGCTGCGAATAAATATAGGAGGGAAACTCGAAAAAGTTTCTTAACCGTTAAAGCAACCATAATATGAAACAGTTTTCTGTGAGAGCATAGAGGTTAAAAGGAAACTGTTTATGCTGTGGCACTTGATACCTTTATAAAAGGGGTTCTTTGATGTGATTATCAGCAAAATAACCCTGGAAATTGCTTCTAATCCTTTTTTTTTTTAATAATCCCAAAAGAATTGTGACTACTATATGGAAGTAAGGTAGCAGAATTGTATCTATGTAGTTGATTTCCAGGTAGAAAAGACACATAGGAAAATGCTGGGAGGGTTCTTTCATGCCTTGTGTTAGATCAACACTGAATGTCACTGATGAGACAGTGCGTATTTATCTTTCTGTTTGAAGAGCGCTACCATTCACTTACAAGACAACAGTTGTTAAGTTTGTAAAAGGAGCCCTTATTATAATGTCTAGTGCCAAAGAAAATGAGAAATTAATTTTTCTTCTGTGCTTCATTATTTATAAATTCATTGTGTTTAAAGCTAGGGGAGGGATTGTTCTGATCATCTAACCTGACCTACTGTGTATCTCAAGCCAAAGAATCTCTTCCACTTAAGTATTCATCAGCTTCCTAACTTGCTAATTTGCATTTCATTTTTCTTGTTGCATATGATTATGATCTCAAGCTGCTTAACTTGTTGGATCAGACAGATTCAGAGTAACTAAATCATGATACAGTGTTTAATCAGGACATGAATGTATGGAAACCACACCTTGCTTCCCTGTCTTGGCTAAAAGAATTTCTCCTTTGTTTTTGATTGAGGATGCAAATCTGACATTGCTTTCCTTCAACTTATGATACATTCAGTTAGGATGAATTTTCCCCAAAGGGTTCCAATAAGTTAAAATTTTTAATTAATAGTTAAAATATTGATTTCATTAAATTGTGCATCAAGGCTTTACTTGGGCTAGTACTGACCTCACCATTTCTAAAATGCCTATGTATAGGAAGAATACCGATATAGTATCTGGGTTACAATGATGAAGGCTTTGCCGATAAGCTTGTAGTGCTGAATTCTCTCCTTCTGTAATGACATGTCAGTACCGTTATTACTGAAAAAAGAGTTTGCAAAGTTTAAAAACAACAAAGAAATGCAACCTTAAAAGTACATAATAGCTAAGGAGACCAAGAAGTCACAGAAAGTGAAGGAAGTAATCCTGAAAAAGGAGAAAAGCTACCTTGAGAATTAAAAGACCGTTTAAACAGTTAGAAGACCTGTAAGGTTAGGAAGAAGTATCTTTAGACAGTCCTGGGTTTCTTTGTGTTCCATGCAGCTGATTTTAACTTTCTAATTACTTCTACCGAAAAAAAAAAAAAAAAGAAAAAAAGAAAAAAGAGTCATAGAAGAGAAGGCAATGACAGTCCTAGCCCATTAGTTAGATATCCAGTAGAAAGCATACTTGCCCAAAGTACCATGCAGGATATATATTGAAACTAATTAGTATACCTTTTTGATCTTTTTAGGAAGAAAGATGTATTCCTACCCTGATATTTTTAGTTTGTTTTTAAACAAGTTAATTTTGCTGGTCTAGCTCCTGACAGTAAAACCAAATACTGACACAGCCTGGTTCTTGACTGAGTTATTCACACCAATGTCCATTTTGTATTATTTGCGGAAAAAAATGAATGCCCAGAGAAGCTGAGCATATTCTGTGAAATATTCCTCTCCTGCGTTTTTCCTCCTATCTGGATTTCCAGATTAGTGTGCTGTCTAATGAAGGGCTGACGTCCAAAGTCTTCCATGGCATTGGCAGTATCGACAGGAGAGGCTGACTCTACAAGCATGACCTTCTGCGGGAGGCGTGCGGCGCTGGCAGAAATAAAGGTGTCGAGTAATAGGAGCAGACTCTGAATGCAACAGAGGAAATCAGTTGAGAATCTCATCATTCTAAAGAAGTATTTACTTTGACCTATTGAAAAGGAGGAGGCTATTATGGACTGAATTGTATTAGTCATAATAGCTTATATGCTACACTGATACCCAGGATACAAAAGCACAAAGATAAAATGAATGTAGTCGTAAGAAAAATGGCACTTCTTGCCATTGCATTTCCTCACTGGACATACACCATGCAGCACTATCTGAGAGACACCCAAGCAAGGGCCAGAGACCAGGTTTCTCCTCTGACTACAACAAAGAAGAAGCTCTGACCTTCAAAACCGAACCATTTAACCCTTGAACGATGCTGAGCCTTTTCTTTTTAAAAATGTCCATGTAGCTAATGATTGCCTATTGATTCAAGTGGGACTATTGAAAATGCCACAATTAATTCTCACAGCTATTTTCATGGCTATAAACTGAGAATCATGAATGCACTTTTTCCGTGCAATGCCGCAGGATTTGCTGATGAGTCTGCCATTAAAATAAGAAGATATTTGGAAAGTCTTTGTTGCTGACCAGTTTAGAAAGACTTAAAATCTTTTGGGAAGTTAATTATCATATTGATAATTTTAGTGAAACCTATAGATCCCTTGATTGCAGCATTTATAATTAGGTTTCCTCATATAATTTTTTATAATTAACATGATTGCCAGCTACTGCAGTGCTATCCATTAAAACTACCTGGTTCTTACTATAATGGGGTTTCAGGGCTAATTTACATGGTGATCACATAAGGAAATTTATTACCTGTGCATTCATAATATGGCAACACTTCTGGCAGATTTTCTTTTGTGCCAGCTAATAATATTTAGAACAGTAACTTCTCCACTGTAAGAGGCTTTTGCAATTTCGTAATTCTTTGTACACATGATTTGAGTGAGGCTGATGACAAGCTTTCTTTTAACTTACTTGCTATAATGAATCTATCGGTGAAGCTTAAATGGTTGAACATTCAACTCAATTTGTCCCCTTTCTCTTCCTTTTCTTTTTTGTTTTTCTTTTTTTGTTCCAGTTCTAAGGCTTTTTTACCTAAATACTTGTATGTTGCCTAACAAATTTAAGTGTTTCTGTTGATAAAAACTTGTATTTTTGGTCTGATATTGAATCTGCGTCTGAAATAAAGTCAGTACAACATTTACTTAATAAAACTATGGCGAAAAAATAACTTAATCCAAGCACAAGGGACAGAAAAGTAACAAATCATCTTCAGCCACAAGTTTTAATGAAGCTGGATGTTGTCTTTTAACTACTGAGCTGTAAGTTGTGTATATTATTGGTCCGAAATGCTGTCAGTGATGGGTATAATTTACTTTTTGTTTTGATGGATTCATTTTAAATTGACTCAGGACGGTAGCTTTGCCTTCCTGTATTTTTATTATAAAGATTGTCACCTTTTAAATTTTAAATAAAATAACACAACTTCAGGTTAGTAGAAAGTGGGATCAAAAGTGGATAAAAGCTATAGGCCAAGTAACTATATTGATACAACCATCATCATTCTGCAAGTAAGTCCTTATTTGTTTTAGTTTCTAATAAGATTAAAGTGTTGTGCAGGCAATGCAGGAGATTCCTTGATTGCGTTGCTGACAATTTCCTAATGCTGCTGGAGGGGAGAAACAGGAATAATTCTCTGCTTGACCTGCTGCTTATGAAAAGGGAAGAACTAGTGGCAAAGGTGGTGATAAATCACAGCTGGGATCAGAGTGACCATGAGTTGGTTCAGTTCATGATTCAAAGGAAGTCTGGAAAGACAGTCAGCAAGTTATGACTGTAGACCTCAAAAGAGCAGACTTCAGCCTTTTTGGAGAGCTGCTAAGCAAAATCTCTTGGGATGCTGCCACAGAGACATAGGGTCCATGAAAGATAGATGATTTCTCAATAAAACTTACTGAGAACTCAGGAATGAACCATCCTGTTGAGTAGGAAGGAAGGGGATTCAGCAGAAGGCCTTCTTCCTTCTTGGCTGAGCAAAGAGCTTTCTGATGACCTAAACTGCAAGATGTAGACAAGCATTGCTTGACTGCTTAATGACAAAATCAGAAAGCTGATTGATTTGAGCTAAGACGTACGAGGGTCATAAAGGAAAACAAAAAGTGATTCTGCAGGTGTGCTACTTTCAAAAATGAAGGTGCTTTGATGAAGGGAAAATCTGATGAGTGGGGGGGAAGATAATGTAATGACAGACAATATAGAAAAAGCTGAAGTACTCAACATCATCTTTGCCAGGCATTTAAGGGACCAGAAGGTAACTGGAATAGTCAGCACAAATTTACTAAAAGCAAATCATATGCTTGTCTGGTTGCCTTTCCTGATGAAATGACTAGCTGCGTGGATGAGGGGAGAGCAGTGGCTGCCCTATACCAACCAGTGCCACAGCACAGGTGCTGTCTTGAGCAGGAATGCCTCTTTGCTGGGTGAAAACACAGCTGACTCCAAAGGCATACCTGACCCATGCCATAACTCCCACAGATGTGTGTCTGGGATCTGCTGCGGGGCACATGGTGATTCCTCTTCTCCACTAGTTGCCCTGGGGAGTGACTGCAAAGGTATTTCTCACATCTCTTCTGCAGGCAGGAGAAGCTGTAACACGGGGAGCACCCTTTAAAACTCTACCAGCAGCCTCTCATCCAAACCTGAGGAAGTGTTGGATAAACATGTACAACTAATCCATAGTTGGAAAGAGGATATGATTTGTAAAGGTTTGGAAACCTTCTGGATAGCCTTTTGGGTATCTCCTGGATTATATGCTGTCACCTTGCTCATCAGCCTTCTCCCAGCATGGCTGTGCTCATTTGCATGCGGCGGCAGACTTTGGTACGGCTTTTGACACTGTCTCCCACAGCACTCTTGTTTGAAAGCTGAGGAAGAGTGGACTAGAAGAATAGACTGGGTTGTGAACTGACTGAACCAGTAGGCTCAAAGGGTAATGATCATCACTTGACATCTGTCAGGTGGTCAGTGATGAGCACAGTAGCTCAGGATACCTTGGGCGTCAGTGAATATCTTCATCAATGACCTAGATCATGACACAGAGTGCACCCTCAGCAAATTTGCAGAGGATAATAAATTAAGGGGGAGTGGTTAACATAACAAATGGTAGAGCTATATTCCAGAGGGATCTTGATATACTCAAGCCAGGAGAAACCTCATAAAGTTCACTAAGAAGAAGTCTGCAGCTCAGGTGGAACAGCTGCACACACTCATACAGGCCATGAAACAAACACCTGAATTGCAGCTTAATTGAAAATGATCTGGAGGTTACAGCAGATGCCAGGCTGAAAATGGACCCAGAAGTGCACTCTCATTGCCAGTCAGGTAGTCAGCATACTAGCCTATATTAGGAGAAGCATAGGCAGCAGAAAAAGATATGTTATTTTCTAGAATACTGTGACCAATTCCAGTTCTTTGACTTCAGGAGGGTTGTGGAAAAACAGGAGACGGTCCAACAGATTCTCAGAGTCCTCAATTCCATGGAGGTTAGAGGGATGTTGAGGGAACTGGAGCTTGTTTAATGTTGTGAAGAGGAGATTAAGGGGCAATCTAAGAGCACCCTATAAGTACTCAGTAGCAAAGATGGTAAAACCAAACTCCTCCTAGTAGAGAAGGACCAATGGCCGCAAGTGTTGGCTTTGGATGTTCTGATTTCAATTTGAGAAGAGAAAAAAGACACCAGGTGGGTGGAGAAGTGCTGGAGCAGGTTGCTTAGAAGGGTTGTGAAATATCCACCCTTTGAGATTTTTAAGATTTGGCTAGATAAAATCATGGCTGATCTGATCTAGTGTTGGCAATAATCCTGCTTCAAGCACAAGATTGGATGAGACGACCTACAGAGATGTATTCCAACCAAATTTTCTATGATAGTAGGAAGAAAAAAATATATTTTTTTGTTTTAAGTCTTTTTGTGGAACAATCATTACTAATACAGCTGAGAGAGAAGTTACAATTCACTCTTTAGCAGATGTCTGCCTTCCTATTTCCAGAAATACTGAAATTATACCCTAAAAATCCTGTAGCTTTTAGGTGTTCATTCCTTCTGTCTTTAATGAACAACATAGGCAAAAGATCCATAAAAATAAAGAACTACCATCTTGAGTTTTTACTTCCTTTTTAACTTCAGAAAATAGTAACATCAAACTTCTGCGCTTCAGCTGATAAAAAATTCACTTTAACATTTAACTCTGCCTAGATATTAAAGATTCATAGATGAAAAAGCTGTCTGAGTTATCTGTTTTGCTGTGAAAAGCATGTTTGATTTTTTTTACACACATCTTTGCAAAATAACATTTTCTGGACGAGGAGGAGGTACCAGGGATTGGAAGGGAGAAAAAGGAGAACCATTAAGTTGAAGTCTCAGGGGATTTTTTCCCTGTATTGAAAGTAGCATTCCTCAACTGTTTCTTGTTTACTTATATAAACTTGCTAGTTGAACTGAGGATATTTTATGGAAACACCTTTAAATTTGTATTGATACGCAGATTTGACTTTTCAGTATTCAACCATTACAACTAATATAATGGTTTCTGTGTTATAAAACTATCAATAACAGTTTTCTGACAATGGTTCTAAGAAGTACAACAACAGGAAAACAGAACCGCAATTTTTAGTAATGAGTCCTGAAAACTGTTCCTTTGGGATCTCTGATGGTTGAATTAGATCATCCATTGGCAAAGTATTCTGCATGTTTTAGAAGTGTATATTTGCTGAAAGGAGTTAGCTGCATTTCCTCTTAGTTTTTGTGTGGGAGCAGAATTGAAACTCGTGTTCCCCAGATGAAGAAGATCTTCAAGTACTGTAGGTAGAACTTTCAAATGGTGAATTTTACACAATGTTTTTGACCTGATGTTACTATACAAGTGATGAGTAAAACACATGTAGAAGTACACCGATGCAGTTATAGGAATATGGCAGGTAATTGTGAGCTCTGAACAATCATATCACCATGCCTAACCCAAATTTAGCATGTCGTCTATGCCCTAAAGAGAATAAACTATACGTAGTAATATGGGGAGACTGATAATGCCTTTTATTTATTCTTCCTATTAAATCAGTTGTAACTTCAGCAGATTAATTGTTCAAATTAATATTTTCATGCTCAGTTTTTGCCTGGGGCTGGATTTGTTTATCTAGGGACAGCAAAGATTGCATGTTTGTTTTGCTTTAAAATTTAGTGTAAGCTATATCTATTCTTTTTGAAGTAGTTTTAATGAACAACTATTGTTATCAAATTAAATTGCATTTAGTTTTAACCATAGCAGCTTGGTCATTTAAGGGATGGAGGGAGAATTACATGACTTAGTTTATGTTCTAGTCTATTCTATGTTAAAAATTGTGGTGATATTATATTTTAAATACTGTAATATTCCATACATAGCTTCAGGGTGTTGAAATACGGGAGCTGATGAAACCGAATCCACATAGTATTTCTACTGCATTTGTGAAAATCTATCTAAATGCCAACAAATATAAGTCTTTGGAAAAGCTGCAGTTCATTTATCCTCCAAAATGTATCTAATTTTTTTTTTGCACTAGAACTCTTTAAGATTCCATACTCACACTGCGGTATATCAAATCTTCTCACAATTTTGTAATACTGACTCGATTATTTAAAAATGCCAACATGATTGAGCACAGCATTATATGGCCAAAGCCAGTTTTTTTCTCTACTTATTTCTTCCAGCCCTTTCTGACACAGAAACATAATCAGGAGTGATTCTGTTCTGTGCTCTGAACGCCCAGTCCTGTCAGATTTTAACATTGAAGAGGCTGGAGGAATAAGGGGTGTGTTTGGCAAGGCATTATGGTGACACTGGGTGTGAAAATCAGGGAGAACTTGTCACTGGTTGTGTGAGAATGGAAATCACAAGAAGGGAAGACGGGTATTTATCGAGTAAGGAAACTTGGATTTGGAAGGGGAATTTAGGACAAGGAAGAACATAAGTGAAAAATGGGTGAAGAGGCATGAAGAAGCAGTGGAGAAAAATAGCCTGGAGAAGAGCAGCAATGAATTTCAGGGCTGCTGAACCAGCATCTCCCTCAGACAGTGAGACATGAGGTTTGGGATAATCTATAGTTGTGCAAGAAGACGGGGACAAGGAGCAGAGACAGAGAGCAGCTAGGAAAAGTTGCTGATAAGATGCTGGCAGGATCAGGCTAGGACCATCTCTCTGTAGAAAAATGGAGAGGAACCCAGGTTTCTGGGGTTTGCATGATGCGCGCGTGGTCCCGCCAGGCAGTCTGTCATGATAGTTCACCTGCATTGCCTATTCATCTGGAGGATGACAGCCTGCTGCTGCTACTGGTTACTCCCCGTCTCTCATGAGGTAGAATTCTCATGCTCTAGCTCTTAAGTTGGGGACCCTGCTGATGATTATGTTGGATTCAATATGGTGTCCCATAATAGGATTTCTTTCTTGGTTTAGTCTTTGATCAATCTCAGGAATTATTTTTAAAAATATATTAAAAAAAACACTATTCAAGTTACACATTAAGTGTTCAGTTAAGAAAAGAAAAAAATAAGTTTGTCTGTATAACCTTGAATTGGACCCTTGGTGAAATAAAATGGTACAGTATTTAATTATGCTATCATCTAAAAATGTCTACTTGTAGAACACCTGTCAACAGCTTTTTAGAAAAAAAAGTCACAGTTGTATTTCTTAGTTCTATATTATTATTTGTTCCCTTCAATGAAGCATGAAATTGCTAAATTACAAAGCAACTATTTTATATTTCATGTATTTAATACACAAATTTTACCAAACTAGTTGTTAAACTTTACAAATGCATAATAATTGTTTGCTTATCGTAATATTTCATTTTGCTACCCCAAATTTGTTTTAAATAGGAAGCCTTAACTTGGGAGAATAATTTATGTTAAAGTAAAAATTTAGTTATTGTCAAGTCACCAGACAATCTCTTATGTCCTGAATAATTCACACATATTTAATCAAGCCTGTCAGAGATCCCCAATAGGATTTGACTATTTCTAATACAGTCAGTGGAAGCTACTTATTACTTAACACTTTTAAAAAAAAAATCAAATTTCTGAATCTGCTTTAGTGCTTGTATGGAGATTTTTGAAATGAGATAGTAGGATTGGCAGTGATAATACACACAGAAATGTTAAGTAACATTTAATAGTGCACAGAGGAAAAAGTTAACCCTAAGTACATACTACTTGTATCATGGACGCGGACTCTTAAAGCAGCTATTACCACTTAAGAAAGACACCTTGGGGTGATAGTGGTTAGTTCTGTGACATTGTCAGCTCAGTACTCAAGAGCAGTCAAGAAGGTAATTAAGAATGGAAATAGGATCTGATAGGAAAGGAAAAGAGTGCAAAACATAATGTTTTTCTGTTTGAATTTATGATGCATCCAAGTCTTGAATACTACCAGAAGAGGGTGACAGAGACGAGCAGGGGTGTACCAAGGTTTCCAGGCGGAGCTAAATAACCAGTAATTCCAGTATAGAAAAAAGATTTGAGAGAGAGATAGAACAGAGATCTGCAAAAGTACCTGTGACATAGAGAAGGCAACAGGCAGCAACTATTAGCACTTTCTTACAACTCAGATACAGGGAGTTTACAATACATTGCCAAGTAAGTTTAAAATACAGAAAAATAGAAGGTTTTGAAATGTTACCACGTTATCAATGTGCAAACAAGTAACAGGCTTAAAACGCAAACAGGTAGAGGTTTTTGGGTATGTCACATACCCAACGAGTTTGTGGAACTCGTTGCCACAGGGCGTTGTGAAGCCTAAGAACATAAAAATGTTCAAATACGGATGAGGATAAGTGCTCAGACTCATGGTGGATAGGCCCACTAACCACAATTTACTTGGATTTAGTTTCTGGTCCACATGGTCCCTAACCTGCTGATTTTCAGCAGCTGAGCAGGGAAGGGCCATTCTTTACTGGCCCTGTTACCTAAAAAGTCACTGCAAGGGACTAGGGCCTTTGGTCTGATAGTCTCACCATTCCTATGGGAAACAGCCTTCTTTTCCATTGCTGCAACAGAAAATCGTTACTGATTTTTTTCAGATTAAGCAGTCATTTCATTTCCTAATTCCTACTGGCTAAGGATAATGAGCATAGAACTGGGTGTAGAATATTAAAAGCTCTAAATTATACTTATGCCTTCTTGTAGGCCATTTAATTTGAAAACCCGATTAAAATGTTTAAATAGCATTCTCAAGAGCAACAAGGCAATCCTTACTCTTCATTACTGTGCTAAAAAAATTGCTGTAATCTTAAGCACTTGTTTTGCAGTTACGGAAAACTTTAAGGCTCATGAAAGTAGCAGTTAGTAATGGAAAAGCTGAGAAATCATTCATTATAGAAGGATTTCCAGAAAGAACTATGGTAATGTACTTCTGGTATTTTCTTCCAGCTCGTCACACCCCTTCTCTGTCCTTCATTTAGTTGAAATAAACATGTGAGTGCTTGGGTCTTATTTGAAATGCCAGGGCACAACCTATGAAATAAAATCAACTTTCAGTTCTAAATAAACCCATTGAACAATAAGGTATGTGGTTCTCCTAGAGGGTTATATGAACAAGAAACTAAAAGAAGTCAAAAGACACATATATAAAAATCACTGGTTATTAGAAGTGGAAGAGTTCATATGTATTAAATTGCCATTGATTTTTGTTTTAATAGTGATATGCTTTTAAAGACAGTTCTTTGCACACTTCCCAGCAACATTATATTGACAATACTAATATATTAGTTGTCTTTACTGAACTCAGGTACAATTAAAAATTGCTACTCAAAAAAAAAGATGTTGGAAACTTGTAGCATTGTGAGATTTGTTTTCTCTCAGCCTGAATTTAGCGTTTCCTGGCTATAGCCCTGCATACTCAACATGCTGCGAGAGCTTAGCTGGTTTCTTTCCATATCATAAAAGGTTTTAAAATCCAAAAAATGAAACTGTTAACATTTAATGTGCTTTGTGTTGGCAACTGAACCCTACCAAACAGGATTCTGCAATAAAAAATGTTAAAATTAAACTGAGAACCCTGCATGACGCTGAGGAGAGGGCGGTTTTAATAATGCCATTTCCTTATAACTTCTGTTGTGCAATAAAGCCAGCCTGAAACAGTAACACAATGATGATCCAAACAAGGCATAATAAGGACTACAAAGAACTAGGAAGATTTGCTTTCTTTACACAATCTGTTATGAAATAAATATATAAAACCAGTGTCAGATCAATCTTCTACCTCCCACTGTTACTGTTAGCTTTTGCACCAATTAGTTATACCTTTCTGTGGAAATTGTGCCTCATTGCAGTTAGGTCTATACTGATTAACAATTCCAGCTTACAATTTTTTTTTGGCTAGAAAAGTAGTTTATGACTGTCTGCTGTTCATACTACCATTTAAAAGCTTACCTTGTGGCGCTGAGTGACTTGATTCGCTCTCTTGTGATTGAATTATCTACTGAGGCATGCTCAAGCCAAGCTATGCTACTACTTAAATTTTCTGTTGCCTTTACTATTGTATGCCTGATTCTCATGCTAACCTAACTATTGCTGTCCATCTAGACCTAGCAGTTGCTGCTCTCATTTGTCACAGAGCTCGGGTTTTAGCTCACTGATAAAGACAGAGAACTGTAATGTATGTTTGTCACTACATAAACAGTTCAAAGACAGAAAGGGAGCAGATCTGCTAAATAAGAAGTTACAGCAGCAGTTAGTTATTTTTCAGAGTAGATCCATATTAGATAATTACTCATTAAAATAGATATTACAATTACCCAAGAAGTATACAGTAATACTCACACATTTGGCATTTTAAGGGGATTTTTTGCATAAGCGTTAAAAAAAATGAAGGTAATGGATAAAATAAATTCCATAATGTAGTTCTTTGTTCTTTCTCATGTTAAAAATTACGAAAATTGCTTAGTATTATAAGAGAAAACCTCTGAAGCCATACCTGCTGTATCTGAAAGTGATGCAATTGCAAATAAACTACAGTGAATCAGTCCTTAAATAATATATATCTAGCTTTCACACTTTTGTTACAGCATGCTAAATGGCCTGCTACATGTTTTTAAATCCATTTGAAGAATTAATGTGTCATAAATTAAGGCCTTAATGTTTATATTCAGTCTGGCTCTTAATTATTTTGCAAGAAAAGTTGAGGTGACCTTGACTGCATTTTTCAGAATGGCACATTAGAAACTATTTCTAAATAACATTCTCCTTATCCCATGCTTTGAGAGAAGACAACCTGTCTCTGTCATAGCACTGGAGAAGAAGAAATACAAAACAGGATTTACCAGGTGGGCTGTTCCCATTGGATAGAACTTCTTTCTTCTTCTTCCAGTGAGGAGAAATATAAATGACAAGAGAAAATGCTGCATTAGAAGAATCATTTAATGAAGCTGGGAGGTCTTCGTAATTATCTTTTGGTTTTTATTTGGGATTGTTGTCTTCCAAAATGGGTGAGTACTAGTGTAGCTAAGTACTAGTTTGCCATAGAGAAGGGGAAGGGTCAGGAGGATATTTGAAAACAGTCTGCTGCAGCAAGTACCTCATATTACTTTTAAGGATTACTGGCCTGCATGAAGCACAGTTTGTATGACCAGGACAGAGATCTGCCCGGCATGTTTTAATCACTCTCCTCCTTTCCATTTTTTATCCCAGCTTTCAATTATCTTTAAACTATTTAATTTATATTTGCTAAATCAAATTGAGAGAGAAAATAAGTTTATATTGATCTGAGCTGGACCCTTGATGTTACGTACCGCTTATTTTTCAAGTTCTTGTTTTTCTGTGCTAATAAAATGTGCAGCAGGGCCCAGCTATGCAATTGGCAGTATTAGCATATGCATCTGAGTAGTATGAAGGTATCTAAAGATCTTAATGACCTTGAAGAATGGCATCTGATGGTAAATAGGTGGCTATGATGATCTCAGACCAGTTCATAGGCCTTACAAGAAGTGCACTCATAACTGGAATTAGCTGATATCCTGAATCCTATTCTAAGCAAAGAGTCCAAGCTTTAAAAGGATAAGAAGTTTTGAATTCCTTTTCTTAACCTTAAGACCTCTCTTTTCAGCTCAGTTACAGAGGGTATGTTGTTAGCTAGGTCACAGTGTCACTTGTATAATACCAACGAGTAGAGGACTTTATACATCAGCGCGGTGACTTGTTCCAATTTTCTGTTATCTTACCATCCAGCAAGACAGAAAGGAGTGAAAAATACTAAATGCTTTAAAATTTGCTGGGCTTCGCAAGACATTTTGTAAGGGCTCTGTGTTTATACTTGAAGGACTAATTTGGTCTCAATACCTAGGTAGATGTTGGATGTTTACCTTCATTTTGCTTTTGGAAGCAGTTTGTAACTGTCAATTAACAGAGCAATCCCTCATATCTATCCATCTCTGTGGCACGATTTGTGTCTCAGCACAAGGTTGGATGGTCACTCACTGATGACTCAGTGTAGTTTGAGCATTCACAATATATCCAGTATATCCAAGGGGGAGCGACACTCTCATGTCATCTACTACTCAGAGAAGACAAGTAACTTGAATATAAGAAGCTAGGAAGTTGTTTACGGACTGGTTAGTGTTCTAAGCCATGGAGAAATCTACAGGTTTTATTCATCTTCCTGCATTGGGGCAATGTTTCTTCAATTTTCATAGTAGGTATCATTTATATTTGATATTTGTACTTGTTCTTTAATAAACTGCCTAAAAGCAAAAGAGATTTCTGAGGGAATAAAAGGCACTATTGGTCTAAAGTAAAATAATAGAAGTGGTTTTTTCTCTGGACTTTTTGTATTGAAAGCAGCAATTGGTTTGGTAAATAAATTATTAAATACAACCCTCTGAAACAAGTGTGAAATATGCTGATAAAAAAGAATTGCCACCTTAAACATTTTTAAAGGGATCTTACTAAATGCTTGACAGAATGCTTTGTAACCAAATGAGTGACAGCTTTGCTATTTTGATATTTGGTAATCTTAAATTGCCATTTTTTTAACTGTAAAATTTTCCCTGGGAAAGTCAGGCACAGAGAGTTCTCAAATCATATGTCACATTGCTATGAATAATGTTATTAGCATTGAGCGAGACCAATTTTTAAGTAAAGCAGCTACTCCTTTTCCCCCAAAGGACAAAACCAGAAGCTAACAACAAAGAAAAATATGTTCTCTGTATCTGCCAGAGCATCCACGACCGTAATAAATTCTGGTACCTGTGAAAGTCACTGCAAAAACCACACCCATGTGAGGCACAGTGCAGCCAGAAGAACAAAAAGAGTTCATTAACTGCTTGGCCTCTTGATATTTTCAGGCTCCTGAAATAAGATTTTCATCTACCTAATACTGTATTGCTGTGATTAAAGACAGTGGCATACCCTGGATCTTCTGGCAGAAGCGAGGATATGACAGCAGTTGTGCCTTGGCACTCGTTAGTACAGAAACTTCAGGAAATTATGAGTCAAGTTTCACTGCGCCAGTAGGCCCAGAAGTATCTGCTGGGGCCAACGCAGTAGTTGGAGAAGTTGCATGACGGGAAGTGTACTATGTGGTGCATTTTTTTAAAAACTGTTTGCTGGTTGTCTCCTGTGGATCCCTGGCTGGTTGGTACTAAAGGCTGCATCCCCTTCTCCCCTCTCCCCAGGCGGCTCCCTGGGAGGTTTGTGGTAAGTATTGCCTCTCCCAAGCGGTTGGCCTCGAGGCAGCAGGAGAGAAATGCTAGGTGACCCGTCAGTGTCAGTTTTAGGATCTTATTCTTTGTATCTATCTTCGCAGACTGCTGTCTGTAATTTGGAGCAGCAGTGCAAGTGCGATTGTAGTAGCCTTGTCAATGAGGTTAAGTGTTTGAGATGTGGTCTGCATAATCAGATTTTGAAGGTTGAATCTGAAAAGAGAGCAAAGAACTCTTGAAATGAAATGAATTGCCTGCCAATGAGATGAATTGCTTACAAAGTTTGTTACTGTCCGTGTTATTGTAGGATATAGCTCACTTTGACCACAGCTCTACTTGCAAAGCCCCAGCTCAACGGGGCAGGAGTATGTTGTATTAACAAGTAATACGCACTTCATCTTCATCTTAAATTAATGGGTAAAAAATACCTCTTTTCAGGTAATAAACATCATATTTTCTTCTATGCAGTGCTCAAAATTAAGATCACACAAAGCTATACAAAAGTAATGTGAGATTAAAAAAAAAAAGAAAGCAGAGCATGCGGGAAAATTCACCACTGGACTTCAGAGATAAGACATTCCCTTTCAGTGCCACACTTCCCATAAGCCAGTTTTATGGCCCACTTATGTTGTGTGTATCTTTATATGCAGTTGCTTGTATGCTGTAATACTGTGTTATCAAATTCTAATATTTCCTTTAACAGCACACTTTGCTTGTCAGAAAAGCCCTACTGAAAAGGTCTTGACAGATTTGCTGTGCATGCTTTTAAAATGATTGCTGTGTTTTCTCTATATTCTCAGCCACTAATATGCACCTGATCTTTTACTCTTGTCTCTGTATCACCAGGCCTCCTGAACCTGTTTACAGCACTGTGAACAAACTGTGTGATAAACCACCTTCTCCTAGGCACTATTCCCCTGTCGAGTGTGACAAAAGCTTCCTTCTTACAGCTCCCTATCCCCACTACCACGTAGGCCTGCTCCCTGACTCTGAGATCACCAGGTACTGCATGCGCTTCTTCCTCACCTCCTTCATTAGAGTGCATGAACATCACTGGATTTATCTCATAGTTTGCATCTTCACCGTAGATCTTTTTCTACAGCTTGTCCTTGTTTTTAACCATGCTTTCACATCTGCACCACTGGAAGATATATGCTACCTCGGTATATAATTTTGGTCATCCAAAATCCAGTGATGAACACAGGCAATGTTTTGATCCATTGGAATGGTGCTCTAAAATAGGTTACTTGATATGTATTACATTTTACAACTGAATTCAGTATTTGTTTCTCTGTGAGTATGGAAAGTGACTAAGATTTCACTGAAAGCTGTAGTAATTTGGTTTGATTCAGTCATTTTATTTCTGTGTTGTGCATACTTTGTTCACTGAGCATCGTTGGGTTTATAGGGTGGCTGCCTAAGCCATTCAGAAGAAATTGAGCAAAAAATAAACACTTCCCTCACCAAGTCATGGTTCAGAATACGCCTAAAATTTAGCACTCCCTAGGTTAGCTGTGCTCTGAGATGACAGGTAGTAAAACCTCAAATGATGAACATTTCCATAACTGCAGTAATGGAAGACATTTCTATAAAATTTTGTCAGTGATTGCCTCCTGAGAAATATTTCATAAAGAAAAACATACTATCCAAAATTGTATGCTGGTATAACTCAGCTATTCTTCTGTAGTATACTAGGATAGTAGTAAACTATTTGCAAACAAGACTTGGGAGATAGAGGAAGAGTTAGGCACAAGTTTTCAAGAAGATGTTGAGTGTTTCCTTTGTCAGGAAAAAACCTATCATCTTTTGTATTCTAGAGTAGGAGAAAAATAATTGTATTTGGAGTTTTGATCATAGACATTTTCTACAGAAAACACTTTTCAAAGAAAAGAGTAATGTGGGAAAAGAAGAGCAGAATCGTGTAAGTGGAAAGTAAAATGGTAAATTAATGTAAGATACAATAACAGGAAAGAAAGCCCAGGGATTAGAAAAACAGCTGTGAAAGGCGTTGCAGTGCTACAAAATAGAAAGCTAAATTAAACAAGCAATAAGACAAATACAAGTGAAGAATGCAACAGATGTGGTAAGACCAAGCAGAAGCTGTCAGTTTATTAGAGTGAAAACTGCGTAGCTTCTAGAATTTGTAAAAAGATGCTTAATCGCTGGACAAAGTGATTAGCCAAGCTGTTGAGGCCAGTGCAAGTTTGGGTGAAAAACGTTGATAAGGCAATGGTTTATAAAGGTATAAATAACTCCAGAAGGGTGCCAGGCACTAACAGACCTATCCACAATATTTTAATTTCTCTGCAAATATTACTTTAAAGGAAATAACTAGCCAAAAAGTAGTAAAATGACTTCAGGTCTTTAGGTGTAGTCTACATATGAGTAATTTATCTGTAAGCATCACAGTGCTTCTATGTGTTTAGAGCCAGACAACCGAAGAGATCATTATAAAAAGACTCTTACTTTTAAGATAGTCCCTTTAGAAAGGAAGGGACCAACTTGAACTAGAAAGTTGAACAAGAGAGTTCTAGGGGATTTGAGGGCCATGGAGTTGTGTATTGGGACCACTGAGGATTAGATTGTGGCTTGCTAACCATAGAGAGATGCAACGCTAAATGGTCAATCTCCATAGGCACGACTGTCAGGACTAGGGAGATAGGTTGGGGGAAAGGGTGAATCTGTTAAGGCTACTTCCTGCAGACCAGATACTCAGATGCCAATAATCAGTGGAGCCCTGGGGAGCTCATAGAACTAGGCCATTTTGCCACCTGAAGTTATAATTCTCGACATCCTTTTGCTTTATTGTGTGGTTGATTGAATACTTGGTCATCAGATATTTGATGACCTGACATCAGGACTTTAAAAGCTGGGTTTTGTTCTACTGAGTGTCAGTTAACAGTTCTCTGTAAGAACAAGGCTTCATTTCTCTTCACTCTACTTTGATGTAAAATTAAGCTCTAGTTCCTCTGTATTTAATTGGTTTGTTTATTTGAACAGTCCAACAAAAACTGCAAAAAGAACACAAAAGATGAGAAAAGACACAATTCATGGTTAAGCACTCTGCACTATGCTCTGCTACACGCTGTGGTAGAGCCAACCAATCGCTGTAATTTATACTTCCTTCCCACTGTGAAATAACATTCAGATGGAAAATATGACAGTTTTCAATGTTCTCAAGTACTGTCATCTTTTCCACGGGACTCTTTGAGTAGTTGACCGTGGAGGAAGACATTTGAAATAATATTTCACCAAACGCCTTTGGTGAGGAAAGTGACAGCTTTACAACATATACCATGATCCGATTTCCAAATGGACTCAGTATTCACAGTTGGAGAACAGATTTTAGAAAAGTATTAATACCATTTTAACCCTAATCCAAGTGGCTATTTTTGCAGAAGCGTTCATTGTACACAGCCCTAAATTTCACAAAGGTGCTGTGTCTCAGGGCTGTATTGTGTTGAATATTTGGAAGAATCGTTCCATAAAAAGACCTTGTTTTGGTTTTTAATGGTTTGGGTTTTTTGGATTTAAAATCCGCAGCTGTGATAACACCTACCTCTATCGGAAGTTGTACTACAAAAAAATCTTCCAAATGTTAACCAGGTATTTTGAAAGGTCTCCCTTTACTCACCTGAATTCCTCAATGCCCTATTCCTCCACATTATACACTTCCATGGTCTCCAGTCCAATATAAAAAGCTATCTCCCTGTCTTCCTGCAGGCTTCCTAGAAAGTGTTTTTCATCAGAATTTGTCAGCCTCAGGTTTGGGGAGGAAGGGACAGGGATTATTTGCCTCTTTTGGTAACTGCAGTCATTGTCGTATCTCAGTGCTCCAATATTGAGAATTTGCTGCTGGACTGCAAGAAATTCAGTTTGACAAATAACTCTTCCAGAGGAAGAGGAACGTGATGCCATGTTCTCCCAATTGAAATGCTTGTAAGCCAGCCAACGCCTTTCAAATTGCTGCTCCAGATAATTTGTCAGCTACTCCTCAGATGACTGTTTTGTCAAAGCTCATTAACTTAATAGGCAAAGAGAATTCATAGGCCAAAGCCTTATTTGTCTATAATAAATCCAAGTTTATAACCCTTGCTTTTATGGTGGCCTGTCTTAGCTCCTGGGAGATTTGGAGGTCTAGAACAATATATTCCCATTTTAGGATAAAAGTAATTTGGTTTTTGATTGACTTATCCATTCATGTGAATTGATATTAACAGGGCTATGTCAGTGTGCAACAGCTGAAAATCTGTCCCACTGAAGGCAGGAGTAGGGAGAGAATTTTGGAGTAGTAAGTTTTCCTTTGAGAGCACCACATGGGAACGGATGCAGAGTGTTCATGTTCTGGCCTCTGTGATTATTGACAATTATGTGTACAATTACAAGATTATTGGCAGCGAAAGGAAATCACAGCTCATAGATGTAACGCTCTTTCTACAAACAGGAGACTTTGTTTCTGCATTACGTAACAAAAAACTTGTGTTCTCAGTCTTTGCACTGAGAGCTTCATTACATTCGCCACTACGTAGACACACTTAAAAAATGCTTCAGCTTTGCCCAGAACTAACTTGCCTGTCTTCACTGAAATCTTTTTGGCACTCTAGTTGCCAGCATACTTTTGCTAAAGGGCAGCCCTAATATTGTTGGTTTGTGTGAATTTTTTTTCCCATAGGTATTTGCTTTTCTCTTAAGCCTTTGATCATGTGATTGCATCAATATTTTTGAATACATGTAGGGGAAGGAACTAAGGGTAAGGTTTCAGACTTTGTAGTCATGGGAGAAAAGCTTGGGAACGTGACTCCTCCCAAGAAAATAAAAATAAGTGAAATTTTTTTTCATGTTTAGTCTAGCTTTTGTAAACTTGCAGATCCTCCTTATGGTGCTTGGGTGCCTGGATTGAAAGTGTTTGGCTTGCTTTTTAAATCAAGATTAGTTTCTTGAAGCCAGCCCCAGTTCTGGCTGACACTGTGATCTGCAGTCTTAGGCAAGGTAGTTAATGATTTTGTGCTTTGTTTCCCAGTCTCTAAAAGAGGTTTAGCAACAATCTCACAGAGCTTCTTTGAAAACTAATTCTGTCTGAGACAGTAGCATCCTATTACTAAAGACAATTTGTGTTATTATTAAATAACATAAAAATATTTTAAGGTATTTGATGAATTAGATTAATGACATCAGTTCTTGGGACCACCACTACTTTCTCACCGATGGGGATTAGGGAGAGAAGATAATATTGGCACAGGGCTCTAGAGCAGAGTCTTTTGCAGAAAACAGCGTGCCACTTGCATGGGTATGCAAGGGTAACTGAGCATTGTGTAACTCTAAAGAACTACACAAATAAAAGTGTGCTGAAATGTATGCAGGACATACGGGTAAGGACACTATAATGTCCAGAGTCTTAATGATTGATGTGTGATGCTACTTCCAACGTGTGGCTGAATTCCCACAGCCTCCATGTAAGCACACAAGGGTCACTACACTCCAGTAGTCTCTGCAGTCAGACTAGTGTATGTCTGCAAAGCTAAGCACTACTGCTTGTGGTCACCTCACTTAATTTTAGGGATCCCTGGGATCCCTCCATAGACCACGAAGGGATGGCAGAGAAGGTGCTGATCGCTTTGCACTGATCCTAGCAGGAAGTTAAGGTAACTGCACTTGAAAAAGGTGTGAATGATGGGCCTCTCTGGTACTCATTGCTATAGTGTCCTTTCTCATTTGTTAATATCTGTGCAGCCGCCTTCTTCACAATAACTGCTGGGAGCAAGCTTATTGTCAAAATGATGCATATAACTGTACATGTGCGTGGCTGCCTTTCAGGGAGGCTCTTGTCATCTTTATTGAAATTCACATTGTATAGGAGTTCTTGTCATACCCTTTTCAATCCCATGTGTTTAATATGGGAATTGTATCTCCCAAAACACATCTAGCCATATTTTGAGTTTTTTTAAATGCCTGACAACCTGAAAATGGGACCTATCAAACAAGCAGTAAGAAGCATGGGTATTATGAAATTGAGTCGTCAACTTGCCCCACATAAACACAACCATCTTTCTTGAATTTAAAATGAACTTTTACTGTTTAGTTGTATTCATTTACTTATTTTATGTGAAAATTTCAAATAATAATTACAAAATTGGAAATTGTTCTGTTTTGGGCAAATGGGTTTGAATGCTTAAATATTTAAAATCAGAATTAGAGCAGATTTGTACTTTTTCCTGGTGCAACACCTTGGAATCAACTTCTGGACTGATGTGCATTTTACACAATCCAACCACAGACAGCAAGCTGTGAAAGAGCCCTACTAAGTAGCGCTCCTTAAAGACAGTGGAAGGGAACAAGCGCACAGTCCTTTCTGTGGATTTTTGAACAGCAAAATAGGCAATACTGAGGTTCAACTTATTCAGTGTCAGTGGAAACAAATTAATCCTATAGTCACAAAGAAAAAACATCTTTAGAAAATAAAAGATACCTAGTTAAAATAACTCTTGATAAAGTAGCTCCCTTAAACCATAAGATGGCATTTTAAAAAATGAACACTGTGACTTTTTGTTTTGAGAAGTGACTTTAAGGCATATCTGTACACAAATTTAGGCATTCAGAGGCACAGAGCATATAGCAACCCCTAAGCAATTTAAGAGATTAAACTGGTCATCACAGAGGCTGGCTTGGGTACTGATGTTCATACTGATGGGAGTTGAAGCATCTTGTTATTGCTGATTTCAGTGAGAATTAGATAGGTAAGTGCGACGGCCTTCACTCCCTAAACAACATCTTTAGAAATTCAAGTACGTCGTTAACTCTGGCACCTAGACCGTTCTAAAAATAAGCTTGGAGACCTTGACTGATGTGCAGGAACACATATTGCAGTGGTTGATAAGATGCGTGGAACTACATACCCATTATGCTTGACTGGGTTGTGCTACTTCTGAAAGCAGCTCCAGAACTGCAATGTTTTATAGTTATATATTATAAGGCAAAACAAAATCAGCATAAACTGTGTTGATTAACTGTCTACAACTTGAATGCAACGTCTCAATGTAGATTGTCCCTGCTTGTGAATCAGACTCCTGAGACCTTTAAATTATTTAGGATCTCTTGAAAATGATACAAATTAATTGTCGATTTTCCTTACCACTTTCAATTAACAAATTAAAAAGTCTTAGCTGGAACAGTTTCCTATAATTTCTTTTTAATCCTGACTCAAGTGTTCTCTTTAAGTAAATGATGCAGTCATGTAACTGTTGTAGTTAATGAAAGAAAAATGATGCTGCCTTTCAGCCTCAGCTGTCATGTTATTTTGCGTGGATGAATCTCTGACCCTAATAAGCACAAACATTCGTATAGACTCTCTTGTGTATTTTCCTTTTTTTAATGAGGAGTTTTCTATTTTGGAGACTATTAATGAAAATGATTAGGAGGATGCACCTTTTAAAAACTCAAAGAGATGACTGGAGGAGAATCTTAACCTGTAAAGGCATAAAATCTCTATAGTTCAAGTGTTTATGTAAAGTTACAGAAGCCTTTCAGGTTACGACGGGATGCTTCAGGTTAGAGCTGCTGGGCTTTATTTCCACTTGTGCTGCTGACTAATTCACTTTAGTTGAACAAATCACTTAATTCTATTTGCTTTGATTTACCTATCAGTAAAATAATCTACTTGCTCAGTTATATTGAGAAGGATAACTAATGTTATTAAACAGAATAGAAGAAAATTTTTAAAAGGGAAAAATTAAGGTGTTTGTTTCTGTTCCATCATTTGGGAAATGTTTCATATTTTTGGAACATATGGCTTGATTTTCAGAGCTATTGTGCTTTGTTGTTGTACAGATCCTCTTTTGCTCATATTCTGCACCTATGGAAATTAAACTGTATATTCTTAGCTCATAAACTGGACAGAAATATTAACTCAGTTTAGTTAAGTAGCAGTATTTTCTTTACTGTGTCTTTAGAGAAGAAAAAAATATCAGTTCTCAGTAAGAAAACATCTGTAAATCACTACTATTAAAATTTTCCTGCTGTTAGGATTAAAACTGAGCTACAGAGAGACATTTGGGAACAAAGGAAAGATGTTTCTTTCCTTTCCACACCTATAAGCAAGCTCTGAAATTTAATCTCTAAGTAGGACACAGGGAACGCTCCTGAAGTATCGAGTACCAGTTCCTATGCCTTTTTTTGGATTAATGGTGAAGACCGGAACCAGGAGACTAGAAAGGTATCAGGCCACTTTTAACTGTTTCCTGCCTGAGGAGTGATGCTTCAGATTATCTCATGAAAATCCAAACAGTCAGTTCATAACTAAGTCCACACCATAACTGTGTTGTTTGAAATGGTCATTTCTGTGAGACATGTTATTGTTTATTTTCAATATGTGTAAGCACCCTCTCAAACACCTTGTTCTGGTCTCTGAAAATCCCCTTGAAGCAGTTCTTCCAAAATGATAGAGCACTAAAACTCCAGACACACTGTTCAAATGCTTCTGAGCGTTGGGGCAAGTTTAAACCCACATTTTCAATATTGGTTCCATATCTGGTTCAAGTGTATTCAGAATAAATGACAAAAAATTTGACAGAAAGTGTCACTCTGCATAGGAGTGCTACAGTAACAAGCTAATGGAGCCATTCACTAATTCAAATCTTGTCCACAGTGACAAAAGTTAATGACAGTTATTACCTGACAACTGTCTAAAGGCCGATATGAGAAATGGGTTTGGAGATTTCAGTTTCATTCCTGTGGACAAGTTTCCACATCATAAAAATCATCACTCCATCTGTCACAGTAATTGCTAGACTCTCAGCTCATCAGAAAAACCAAGAATAGGTTTAACCTGGAGAACAAATTACTCTTTTTACCCCAAGAGAGAGTTCTTTGAGCTTAGAAATGAAATATTACTGCGGAGACAGGGTAAATAAATCTACCCTGTGGCTACTTATGGGGGAAGGGAACCTACCTGTTTGGGGAAGAATAATTTCCAGGGTTGTAGCTGCACACAAAAGAGCAGAAAGCTTACTGGCTAGAGCAAAGAGCTGGGAACTGAGAAATTTGCCTGTACCACTGACAGCTCATATGACCTTGGCAAATTAAGACTTTCCTTCTATTTTGTCCAATGGTGAAATACGTGACACACATCCACAGACACCACCAGCAGCCCTTGGAGTAAAAAGATATTTCCAAGAGGTGCAGATATGCATGATTTTCTGCACTGCATAAAAAAGACTGATCATTAGTACCAAGTGGAGTGATAGGAGGCATCACGGAAAGCAGGTGGGACCTCTAATTATAGCAGTGTAACTTGCCATGGCAATGCGAGATAATTGTGACAACAGTAAAAATGAACCTTCCTTCAGCCCTGTGCTAGTCTTGTTTTACACTACGGTTATCCCGCCGGAGTAATGTAGTGCTGACTCAGGCCCCCAGATTACTTTGTATCTAATTATCACCATTTATTATTGTTGACATAAGCCCTATATGGAGATACTTGCAAATACGTCCATTTCTGTTAGTTTTGCCAAGTCAGGTAAGATCTGACTTTGAACAGGATACATCTGAAAATGAGAGGAGCCCTGTGGAGAAGGACTTGCGGGTACTGGTGGATGAAAAGCTGGACATGAGCCGATAATGCACACTCGCAGCCCAGAAAGCCAACCGTATCCTGGGCTGCATCAAAAGCGGCGTGGCCAGCAGGTCGAGGGAGGTGATTCTGCCCCTCTACTCCACTCTGATGAGACCCCACCTGGAGTACTGCATCCAGCTCTGGAGTCCTCAGCGCAGGGAAGACATGGACCTGTTGGAGCAGGTCCAGAGGAGGGCCACAAAAATGATCCAAGGGCTGGAACACCTCTCCTGTGATGAAAGGCTGAGAGAGTTGGGGTTGTTCAGCCTGGAGAAGAGAAGGCTCCGGGGAGACCTTATTGCGGCCTTTCAGTACTTAAAGGGGGCTTATAAGAAAGATGGGGACAAACCTTCTAGTATGGCCTGTAGCGATAGGACAAGGGGTAATGGTTTTAAACTAAAAAGGAGGTAGATCAGAGTATAGGGTATCTATATACAGAGTATAAGGAAGAAATTGTTTATGACGAGGGTGGTGAAACCCTGGCACAGGTTGCCCAGAGATGGTGGTAGATGCCCCAACCCTGGAAACATTCAAGGTCAGGTTGGGCAGAGCTCTGAGCAACCTGATCTAGTTGAAGATGTCCCTGCTCATTGCAGGGGGGTTGGACTAGATGACCTTTAAAGGTCCCTTCCAACCCACACTATTCTATGGTTCTATGATTCTAAAAATACGCTTGTGGTATAGAAATCAGGAGGTAGCACTCTTTGCGGAGTCTGTGCTAGGCCAAAGATACTGCAAGCCTATTTGAGGACACTGTTGTGGAAGGTGTTGCAAAACTGAATGAGCTGTTTAAACTAGATCCTCATCTCTTGTGGTTGCTGATTTCACAGCCTTTACTTCTTCTGTCCAAAAGGTATAAAATACTGATTAATGGAATAGTCAGAAACACAGAAATTCTAAGATTAAAAAAAACCTCCTGATGTGATGGTATCCACCTCCTGGGTCTACTCTAAAATTTCTACATATTTTTGTTTTCCATTTGAGATTTTTTTCCCCACTATCAGAATGTACCTGTACCTTTATGGGTCTATGAAGATAATAATGAGTTCCCACGGTAAAGGGAAAATTTATTTGAGTAGCCAAAGGCTAAAACAGTGGGAACAGCTTCTTCTGCCATTTCTTTGTTTTTAAAAGGACATATTACTATCATTAGGAAAAATGTAACCAAATGGTCATATATTTCTCATGTTACTGCAGAAATATTTATTGATCAGTACTCATCACATTTCCTATTTCAAAAAAGCATTTGTTGCTCTTTGAAAACATTGACTATATAATTGGAACCATCTGTTTGCAGAGATTTCAGTGTGATATAAGTAGTGATAACGATAACCTTCAAAACTTTAGGATGCTTATCTAAATTTGAGCTGGACTCGAAAGAACGAACTTTGGGGATGTTGCTTCACATTGTTCCCTGATTCAGTCTGGCAACACAAATACTACAAAGGGGTTTATGAAAATGGGGAAAATTCTGTGAAACTAAACTCCCCTTTACCTACGCAGTACATTTAATACATGTGTTACAGCTAGTGAGGCATTTTTAAATACCATCTGGGCTTTGAATAAATACCATCCTTATTTTACGTTAAGCTTTCATTTTGGTGTGGAGAGGACTGCTGAACTTTTTTTCTTACTGATTTAAATTCATTTTCATATAAATATAGCTATAAATGTTTGTAGTAAGACAAATTGACATAGGAGTTCATCGTAAACAATAGTCATTATAAGCTGCTGTATCAATATGAAGTCACTGGCAAAAGTTTTTTTGGTTTTGCTAAAGAAAGAAAAGAAAAAAACACATATTAGGTGTGCAGAGAGGGTTACAAGCTCTAAACATCCGTGAATTTTGTAAAAGTCTGGTTATGCAACTGACCTTTTTGGGTTGAACTTAAATTTAGCTAAGTTGTCATTGTAAATTTGCATGTAGAATTTGTTAATGTTTTGGGATCTTAAACAATTTATTCTTTAAAAGGCTTTTATTTCATTTTTAAAGAATAGCAGTAGAAGCAGCTAGCTTATCTGATTTTTTAAAAATAGTGCTTATAGTGCATAAAACCACTACTGTTACTGAATAAAAAGCAAGGTCAATGGAAGTGATAAGTTATTAAAATGCATTTTTTTAGCTGACAAAGGGAAAGAGAGGGAGATTTAGTTTGACTTTCAAAATTAAAATTTCAATATTGTTAAGGAAATACTGGAACAGAAACATTACAATCCCCAGGGAGATGCATAGACAATTTCTTTTTCCAGAGTATTTCCATACTCCATGCAGAAAATGAATCATTCCACACATAATTGGAGTTGCTTGCGGTATCTTTTGAGGATCATCATAGTTCTTGCTTTTATGCTGTTGAAATCACTGCACTGATGAAGTGGGGAGCAGGGAGAAGAATATAACTCTACAATGTGAGAGTACACTTGTGTATATTGTCTTGCGCATCACAAATTGCTTTTGATTTGGTTACACTGATTTCTAACAAATCTGAATTCTGAATAACAGTGACGGCATCCTTAAGACAAGCTTTCCTAAAAAGCAGCCTGAAACCGTCATAATGTATTACACTGTGTAAAGAGAAAACGTATCAGCATGCACACCTGAAATGCACTGAAGCCCACACGGGGAGAGTACACACTACGGAAACCAAGTGTCACTTGCTACTACTCACTGGTGGTGGTAGGGTGCATCTGCACAGCCCAATGCGAGACCATTCAGATACTCCTGAGCTGGTTCTAGACAAGTTACGTTAGCTAGGAAGCAGTCTAACCTGCTTTCAATCAATGCCCACATTGATTAATAGTTGACTTGGGTATAATCATCAATATGTGTAGACAGTTCACTTGCTGATCCGATGAAGATTGCATAAGCTGTAATCAGAACTCTTAGCCTATTCAGGGTACGGTGACTAAGAGTTGCAGGTAGGAGGACTTCTGTAGTATCTGTGGCAAGAGTGTGGCTATACGGGCTTGGTTGGAAGCAGAAGTCATACAGGTTTGCTTAGGATACAAACTCACGTAATACTGTCATTACACAATGCAGAAGAGAATTTGCTTTTAGCATTTCAGATTCAGTAGTGTGAGTGAAGGTTGTTGATTTTTCAAATCAAACCTTTACAACCATTTTATATATTATACTACTTCAGTGAAAGTGTATAAAAAGACTAATTTTATGAAGGCATCTGAAGTAGGCAGTGAATTCGTGAGTGTCATTGAAATCACAGGTGCTGTCTAGAATCTTGAGGCTCAAATGATTTAAACTTCTCCTGGTTGGTATGTGCACAGCAGTTAGAAAGAGAAGTATGCAAAGAAAGAAATTTATTCCTGATGGAAATTTTAGTATATTTTTCCTAATGGATTTTGCCTGGTTTCCCCGACCCCTTTTGTAGTCATCACTCAACAATTAGCATTCATCATGTATGGAAATCTACAGTGTGCCACGGATTACAGACCTGGGTCTTTCAGCTAGGGTACTGGAAGTTTGCGCTTTGGAACCAAAAATTCAAGATCCAAACCATAATGGCAATGATCAGAACACTGGAATCACATTCAGCCTATTTCTTTTCCTTGTCTTTCCTATTTTTTTCTGACACAATCTTGTACAATGCCATAGTGCTTTGAATTAATGACAAGAAGGGTAGAGTTTTCTGTTTTGACAAAAGTGGGATTAGGTAGCAGGTGTCCGCAAAGGAAGATCAGTACAATACCAAAACCAAAATCATATCTCAGTGAAGTCAGGAGAATTACATTGACTTTGTTGTAGCTTGGATAATCCAAGAACAAGCATGGCAATATAATACTATAAGCAGGTTCATACTTTCACGTCAAGGCTAAATCCCAAATCACATGACATCATCCTCTGCAGCATCTCAAAGATTGTTTCTCAAGAAGTCACAATCTCTTTGAAGGAGCTACTGGGTATCCTTCATAAAGAATAGCATCACATGGAAAATAAATTCTTAAATGATTGGAATGGTAAATTTATTTGCTGTTGACTGAAATAAATCAAGCAGCATGGACCACTGCTGAGGAGTAAACCTTAAAACACAATGCTGCCATATGAAATTCTAGTTCTTAGTAATCACCACTATGATAAGAGAGAGGATTTTTATAGAAGTTAATGTAAATTAGCTCTTCAGTAGGATAGAATATGCTGTATTTTCCTGACATCAGATTTATATAATTCTGTCCAAGCCAACCTTTCATGTTTTCAGGTCTAAATTTTCCAATTCTGCTATTCTTGCATTACCACTTTACAACTAAAAAAATCAGCCTAATTAGTGTCAACTAACAGAAATGCAACATTGATGCAACTTAGGAAATGACAGGTTTTCTTCAGCTTGTGTCGATAGCACATATTAATTTACTCTTGTCTACCTAAATGTATTAATATTGCTCCCATCACTGTAACAGTACAGACATCTCATTTATCTTTGTTTTTTTAAAGACGGGGAGCCGGCAAACAGAGAGAGTAACTGGCTTTACTAAAGTCGTAAAGAAATCCACAGTGAGGCTGGGAAGCTTCAGACTCACTTGCCAAAAGGAGCAACAAACAAAGCACACAAATCAAGAATACATTGTGCAAATTCAAATTTTAGTAGCATACATATGAATTTAAATCAATGTCATTACCTTTTTGAAGATGTGAGATGGCTTCAGTTGACTTGTAAAATAAATTGCTGGAAAAAAGTAGACGCAGCCATTTGATTTCAGAATGTTGATTCACAAGTTGATTAACCAATATGCAGGAATTTGGTAGTATTGTAAAGGGACTTTATATTTCTAACAAGAAAAAGCAAAGTGAATTAAAATAGGTTCTAATAAAATTTTTTAAAGGGTCTTAGCATTTCATCTTTCAAGGCTTAAACCAGTGTCTAAGTAGAGAACAAGATGAGCTGTGATGTGAGAAGAAATTATGTTATATTTTCTTCTGTAAAATGCTAGCTGTTTTACCTCAAGCCTCAGCAGAGGTGTGCATAGTGTAACACTTACTTTAGGAATATTTAATCGTCTGGCTTGCCATCTGTGAAATACATAAATTGAAATTATTAATCTTTTCCAACACTAATTTATACATTCTGCGTTTGCATTGAAAGGGAAGAGTTGGTGTTTGGGACTGATGTGTAGTAATGTCTGACTGGTATATAAAAGGATTCTGCAGCTACAGTAGCTATCATAGGTCTAATAATAAGATGCCAATTTAAATGAATTTAGGTGCCTCAAAGGTGTAGAATGTCTCCAGGCCTATCTTTGGGCCAGGAGAAAAAACAGCAATCAAAGTGTTCCACTTAACTTGCCTACAAAAAATGAGCATTTTATATCCAGAAGTAACTGATAAGTGAAAGAATCTTCTTTGGGTTTCTTGATGTATATTTCCCCAGTTGTATTTGGAGAATTCCACTGGTTAAAAATATGATTATTTAAACAGATACTTTCTATAGTAGTAGACATACCTGATAAGTTGGAAGACAGGCATAACGTGGAATAAAATAGTGGATCAAAGGAATTCTAAACACAAGAGCCTATTGCCATGGAATTTCCTGCCAATCTTGCAAATGCAAGATTTGAAAATGTGGATGACAATCCAATGCATGGGCTTATCCTCCATCATTTTTTTTTGTATCATCTGAGTAATCCATATTTCATATGTGAAATGTTTCATTGATTGCAGGGTATTCATAGGTTTTCAGCAGAACTGCTTTGTCCTCAAAAATAACACATGGAGAACTGAAGCAAAAAGCTGCAATGCTAGCTCAGCTCATGTGCACAAGATAAATATGGACACAAGAAGCCCATCTCCAAAAATAGCTTCCTTGCGTGGCTATTTCTTTTTACAGTGCTAAATGACAATGGAATTCTCTTTTTAGTCCTAGTTAAGATTGGATGAGTTGCTGGTATAAATCCAACTGTGACCGTTTTTATTGAGTGCTTCATGCTTCCGTGTGCTTCCCTGTCTGTCTGTTATTCATATGCTTTCTCTTAGATAACAAGGGTTTTTTTCCTCTCAATGTACCCAGTGCAATTTGTTCTGGCCAAAATATTTGGGAACCAAAGTAGAAAGGTACTTGCAGAGAGAAATGGTTAGTTGGAAACGGCAAAGAGAGATTTAGTTCTAGATAAAGCTCTTTATCTAGTAAATGGAAGCTGAAATTAGAAGAAACACAGCAGCATCTTCACCCTTCACACTAAAGTAACCTTGAAATAACCCAAGAACCTTGGGTTTGCTGGCTGACTGATGAGAAGATTGTAATTATAAGAAATGATGCCTAACCTACAAGAAATACTTGAAAATTTTAGTGAAGGAAACTCAGGCTGTTGTCCAGGACTTATACTAGTAAGTATCTTAACGCCATTAAATCAGTTCCCAGAAGGATCACAAATTTACTGTTTATCAGCTCAGTCATGTGTGCATGCTTGCTTATTTTGCAAAACTTTTAAAACCAGTTTCCAGTGTTTTACTCAAATGATTTATCCATTAAGTTTGTAACTAAAGAATTCACCTTAATGACTATCACAGGCTTGGAGTACAATTCTTCATAAATTCCTTTCACAGTTCTTTCCTAAATAGCTAAATTTCTCTTCAAAGATTGAATTTAACAAGCATCTTTAAATAAATAGTGCTTTATATGTCAATTTAGGGATATAAGGGTTGATAATGGAACATATAAATAATCTATCTACCCCATCATTCATCTAATCCAATCTATGGCCTACAATCAAAGACAGGCAAAATTAATTACTAATGCGCTTGGACAATATTATAGTGTTCTACTATGGGAGATGCTTATGCTTGACACTCCCACTGTGAGTAACCCCAGAATCAGAAAAAATAACAGATTTTTAATTTTTTTAAATCTAGTTCTAGTGTATACTTCTTTCTTAGACCTCATAGTGTAAAATGCTAAATGTTTCCCATGAAAAGCTCGGTAACTCCAACTTCTATCAAATTAAAAAGATCCAAGAATCATGGTTCATACAGATTAGATTAGAAACAGAAAAGCTTGCGCTGTTGAATTTCTTCACTATTCATGTTTCATTTTGACAATACATTCTTCATAATTCTGAATTTTCAAGTTTCCGTTCGTTGCTGTTTGTATGTATTCTGTTGGGATGTCATTTGTTTATGTGCATTATGTTACTTCTACTTTTGCTTTTCTCTGTGTGTATTTCTCTAGGATTTTTGGGCTTGTGTTCGTATAACTGCACATGCACACATGCATGCTGGGCTGATTTGAATGACGGAGAGAGGCTAAATAGCAACTTATGTAAGATTACATTCCCACCTCTGGTCTGTTAAAAAAGGTAGATATCCAACCCATGTTCTCAGCTTGCATAGAGATAATGTATATCCAAATAGAAGGGATAACATTATCAGAAGGTATCACACAGGTGCAGTAAACATTGTATCAGGAGTAATTGCAATATAAAGTGTGCTGTTCTGATAGATTTTAGGTCGTAATCGTAGTTTAATATTCTATCTTCTGTGATCATTCTTTTTGTTTTAATGAACCACTTCTATGGAAGCTGAATACACTCCTTTTCTGGCTGTTTCACCTTGACAGTTAGTGTAATTCATTGCAATGCACACATGAGAGTTAATAAGTACAGAGGAAATTAACTTGGTCTTATGCAGAAATGATATTAAAACTTAAATTTCTCTAGGAATGTTTTTATTGTGCAAACATAATGATACAGAATCTCATGAGATATAGAAAAGTTTGTTAATGGCATGGTATGGTTTGGCACCAGTTTTTCATTGCTGTTTTAAATCACTTTAATTAATTGTTATTATCCACACACTTTATCTTGAATGAGTAAAACTCAGTGCAATGACTCCACCATAAAAAGAATTTTATGTGCTTGTTTTTCTTTGGATGGAGATGGATAGAAACTTTACAAATTAGTTTAATGGGTTGCAGTTATTTGAGCTCTGTCATTAGGCTTATTTATCTATGATTTCCCTACTCTTTAAAAAAGAAGCAGATGCAGTATAACAGTCCTATGAATTATTTTTCAAGCGTCATCTTCAGTGCAAAGAAAGTTAACCCTCCCTTGAGAAACGAAAGAAAAGCTAAGCTGTCCTAGGCACTAAATACAGTATTGCAAGATCAGTGTAACCATTAAGACACAATTTCTGTCCATTTTGTTGATGACAAGATCACTCTGATAGTTCGGTATTAAAATCATGTTATACTTCCTTTTTTTGGATCCAGAATTGGAATTAGGTCTCTGATTCCTGAAAGGAACTCTCAACAGTCTTATAAGTGGTATTCATAACTTTAAATGAAATTCTATGGACTGTGGTGGAAAAGTACATGGAAATGTGAGGTCTTTCCAGATTTTTCTAGTATCTATTTAACCATTAGTTTTCTTATCCTCGTATTGAGTACATACCTCCTATGAAATTGAATTTCAACAAAAATAATCCAGTTCATCTGGTTCTATTGAAAATAATAAACCAGTTCATCTAAAAATTCTGGTCTTAACACTTTCTGAAATTCAAGGTCATACTGGCTGTTAGCATCACTATGAACAATTTACTAGTTTACAGTATTTCACAATTTATGCTGTATTCACAGACTATAAATTAGAGGAGCTTTTTCTTTAGACATTAGGAGCAATTTCCTTACTAGAAAACTTCCCTACTCATTCCCTTTTTTTTTTTCCCCAACAATGCAACTGGTAAATACATGTATGATGTGCAATTTGGTAGTTTTTGGACTGCAAATCTTATATGATTCTTCCTATTGTGCCTCTATGAGTTTTCCTAAAACTTCGGAGATATCCCTTGATTTCTATCTAAGTTTTGCCATTCAAAGTTTCTTAAAAGTGGACCCATTATTCAAGTCCTTGCTAATGTCTTTCAACATTTGCTTAAAATCGGAAAGGATTTTGGTGCAGATACTTGTGTTGTTACTTGCACAGAAACCTAATAAGCTTTGGGTGCAATAAATATGTTTCATTGGAGAAGCAATGCACAGCTTTAGAAATACATCAGCACTGGTGTGATGGGACAGTGGTGAGTGCTGGGTATTGCAGTTACCACAGAACAGCTACTGATGGAAACTGTGCTACATACTCCCTGCGCACCCAACTCAACGAGTGCCCTGCAGCAGAGGCTCAGCTGTGGTGGCCCTAGGCCACCGTCTGCATCTCTTGGTGCTGGGGGTAAAGGCAGTTACACCAGCTTGTGTGCAATGGGAAGGAGAGTGGGCCAGCGGAGTGGCTGCAAATCAGGGAATCTAAGTTTCTACCTGAAAATTTATGTTTTCTACTCTTATCACTTCCATCATTACCCAAAGAAAGACTACACATATATGGACGCACATATTATTGCTTTCCATTTTTAACAGGAAAAATACTAACATCTGAAATCAAGGATGGCAAATAAAGATATACGTGAAATGAGTGAGGAGCTGAATGACACCTTCCAGCCACATAATACCACAAACCTTGGCACTCTGCCTTTGAATTGTTTCAACATGTTCTGATTATTTAGTGTCTCCAGACATCCTTAATGGAAGTTTTTTTCTAAAGTATGTCTTTCTTTCTATTACATTACAGAAGACTTGACTGATTAAGACATTTTTCTGTACTATAGCGTGTGTTTTCCTTAGGTAAAGCCGGTTTCTTTTTACCCAGCAAGAATGCTTGTCGTTCTGTCACATAGAAATCAAACTGCCTTCAATTCTCTTACACCCTGTGCGATTTGTTGGAATGGTAATGCTTGGAAAGCACTAATGCCAGAAGAAAATTAGGAGTGATAGCAAACGGTAAATGAGGTATGGCATTCGAGTGTAGCAGCATGGCAAAAAAAACCTTGGGGACGTTGAATTACATAAGCGTCATGTCAAAGAGTAGGGAGGAGGGTGACGGCTGCTTTCTCCAGGAGGAACTGAAAACTCAGCACTGTATTAGGCACTGGTACCAGGGTGCCACAAGATGTAGGTAATTGGGAGGCCATGCAGGGTGCATCAGGAAGTTTTCTGTCATTCCTAAACAAACGCTCCCTATTTAAATTCATGAAAGTAGCACTGCATCCTCTTCCACAACTGTAATTAGAGACAAACTCAGGTGTTATGCTCATGGGCCATTTCCATCTGATATTGCTTAAACAACTGAGAAGGTGAGATTTTTCTCTTCTCTACCACTCCCCTTTTTTTTTCATACATACCTACATATGTTTTTCACTTGTGGCAAATATTTCAACATGTAAACCTCAGGCCTCAGCTGGTGTAATTGTCAAACTAACTTCATCAGGGAGTATTTCAACCCCCAGGTGGAGCTTTATCATTCCTCATATTCATTACAGTAATATAAACAACAACAACAATAATAATAATAATTAAGAAACTGAGAAGCTAGTAGAAAGACTTGAGATTTATTTTTTAACAGTAGCAGAATGTAGTAGATTTAGGTGTCCACTTCCAAAAACTCAAGTCTATCCAAAGTATGAGGAGAAGGCATGAACAAGGAACATAATGAATTAGAAGCAGGATGGGATGAAAGGGAGGAATTTAAGCAAAATTTAAAATGTATGTTATAACAGAAATCAGTATCTAACAGTGACATCTGGAACAAAATAACCTCCCAAAAGAGCAAGGTGCCGTGTCTGAGTCATTATAACAGGTCTCATGTTTCCTAAACATTTGTTCCACTTAATTCAGTATAGATATCGATTTGACACAGTATTTTTTTCTTACGGTTTTCACTCTGTATGCCTAGTTTGCTCAATGCTGTGTTCTTCACAGTGCTGTGTAAGTCTGTACTTACAGTGTATGTGGGAACATTAGACTACATGTGAAACTTCATCAACAGTATCTCCTCTCCACTCTACTCCTTTAAACAGCATTCCTAATTACTTTCAGTTTCCCCCACATCATTCCAAACTTCTTCAGCTATTTTAAATATTATATTTCAAACTAAAATAACAATTCAAACTAAAATAACAATTCCTTCTCAGATAAGCATATTTTTTATATTTTAAAGCTTATCATTATCTCCTGCAATTACCTCAGCCGTAAGGAAGTAGATTTGAAGTCAGTGGATGTTTCACCACTTTGAAGATAGGTGCTGACTTAGGCACACTGCTAACAAAGGTGGATAATTGGCTTTATTCCAGGAGCTGAAGCATTCCTCTGAGTCACAGTTTCACCTTGCATTCTTCCTGACTGCTGTATGATGCTAATTTAGGGCTGCAATAACTCCAATACTTGANGGAAGGGAAGGGAAGGGAAGGGAAGGGAAGGGAGAGAGAGGTCAGCAACCTTGTTGACTTGGCTTGTGCAAATGAAATTACTACAGAGAACCTGAACAGCGATGTAGTGTGGTCTTTATTCTACATATTTGTAGGCAGAGTGACAGCCTAATCCTTCATTTTGTTTCTTTTCTGTTTTCCACTGGGTAGGTATTTAGCCTAGCAATACTATTTGTAGAATATATGTACAGGCACCATTTTAAAAAATGAATTATCATTGTGAAGTCAGTCCAAAAATCCTCACTGCATGTGCCTGTGCATGAAAACAGTGTTACATCTCATGTGTGGCTTTGTTGCCTAAGGGTGATCTGAAAGTAGCAGGGTTGAATGTCCTGGTCTCTGAAGTTTCCTATTTACCTCTGATGGGAGATTGTCTGGTTCGTTTGACACTTCTAATATGGGTCAGTAACTGTCAGTATTGGATATTATCAAGGTGTTTGTAGCTGAGATAAAATTAATACCAAAAAAGCACTCTCTGGTCTTCTAATTAATCCCACAGGAGAGCAAAAACTCATTTAAGTTAGAAGTTTAACTGTCGGCAGCATCAGGAAAAGCTGGTTTCACTTCAATGAGCTGAATTAAAACTCCACATTAGTGGAATTAAAGCATGTTGCCTTCTTAAACTCTTACATCCATCAAAGCAAAGGCTTAGAAGCTTTATAAGCAACTGCACTGCTACCTCCAGTCCTTGACATAAGAAAAAACATGCTGAGAATACATCATAAAACCAAACAGTGTTAGCATTCCCTTCACTGTCCTCCAGTGGAACTTTTTCAATATTGTATTTATCAATCTTTTTTCTTTTAGTATTGTGAATAACAAAGAATAACTCAGAGCTCTAGTTTTGTCTTTTTGTTAGTTGTTGGGATTTTTTTTTTTTTTCTGCAGAGAATGTATTGATAGACAAATGCAGTTTGTATACTTTTCTTCTGTGTGGCATTTTCAGAATTGGGACCTCAAGAATGCTGGTCCAAAGCCAGTGTTCAGAGAGGTCTCCGTCCAGCCTATGCCATTAGCTGCATTACTACTTCTTTATGAGAAGATGCAGGTCAATTGATTTAGGAAGCAAATAATGACTTTTATGTTGTAAGTTTTGACTTGTCAAGACAAAGATATATGAAAAGAAAAGGTTTCCTAAATCAAGGCTATAGCAAATAGAGAACAATGGTTCTTTGTTGGTAGGAGGTGGGTTGGGAGAGGAAAGCTGATGCCTTTTCTAGTACTCTGTGAGTAAAGACAATGTGTATTGTTTTTATATGAGCAAAAGAGAGCAGGAAAAATTTTAGATTGTAACAACCTTCTTTCTTCCACCCTCAATGCAATAGGCAGGTTTTGGTATTAACTCTGATGAGTGTCATGCCGTCTGATCACTTAATGCTGGTTTGTCCTTATTTTTAGTTGCTAAATTGCATTTAAAACACAATAAATATTTCCCTAATGTGTTTGTTTCATCCTAGATAGGGGTTTCACTGGAATATTGTGTACTGGTGAAAGTGTCATTCGTGCAGGGAAGGCTGTAGTTCATTTGGTCCCTTCAGGGAAAGAAGGGTTTATGATGCTGCCTCCAGTTTCAGCATCACCCACACAGCAGAAGTGCCTTCAAAACATCCTTTGAAGGGCTAGAACAGAATTAAAACTGAATTCTCTTCTTGTTACTATGATACTTATCGATGTTGTTATTTTCATAGTAATCATTAAAAATATGTTGACACCACGCTGTTCTATTTTTAGTATCTTACAAAGACTTGAAATGGCAAGCCTTGGCTAAGAAACTGGTTTAAAACAAAAAAATAACTTAAACCCATTAAAAAAGAAAGGTTGGATCTTTTGCTCCCTATTTTGCCCCTTATTCACTTAGAATCTCATTCTTTGTTCCTTCACTCACATGAAGTGTCTCACAAGAATAGTATATTCCCCTTGTCTTGAACTAAAATTAAATGGAATTAAATTAAAACTGGTATTTTATGGAATGTGAGATTCATTTTGTCAGGGAAAATCCATCTTGTGTGGCTGCAATACTGAGTAGTATATTGAAATATTATTACTTTATATTATTAAAACTCTTGAGACGTTCATTCTGTATCATTTCAGAGAAAAGGTAGCATTTTTATAAGCCTAAATGTCGAACTTCAAATACTTAGATCTGTGAGTGTAAAAATATGCTGCCTACATATCTCAATAGGGATGTAAGCGTCTATGCTTAGGCATTCATCACAGAAAATGTTGATGGCAGTAACCCAGAAGTTTTTTTTTCTTTTGTGCTACAAAAGACATGACACATGCATAAGTGTATTAAGCATGTGATGGAAACGGCTTCTTTCTGCTGGTTCCACCACTTTGACAGAAGCCACCAGCTACTTTATCTTTTAAATACCTCAGTTAGGAATGATATCAGACTGTTATTTCTGTCTCCAGCTGGATAGCCACTTGTGTCAAGCAGTGATTAAACTGTGGTTTTGGTTTTTAGCTATCATTGTATTCATGGCGATGCCGTAGAAGGCATAAGTTTGTACTGAGCATCAAACTTGATTTTTATAATTATGTGCAAAAAATGAGTTTTCATATCACTGGTTATGAAATATTTTCATGAAAAAAGATGAGGACTCATTTGAACTCTGTGTCACAAATACCTAGGATTGAAAAAGGGTTTCTAATGAGTAGAATATTGCCAATAGCTGCGCCCCTTGCTTGGAAGGATTGAAGTATAAGGTTCCTTGCACAGCTTTGCATAACGAGGTAATCATTCCAGTGAGGGATACTGATGACATCTAGTGCTTGAATGGTTTGGTAATTTCAGGAGAATACTGAATTGAAATCACTGCTTTGATTCATACTTGTTATGGGATTACAATACTTAATAGAGTATCTGATATAATAGAAAATAATATTGCCATCCTAGTCCTTTTTTTTCACTCCACCATTGAAATGCGTTTTGTTTACCCAAGAATCTGCTCTTCCCTCTGAATATTCTTCATTTTCCAGCCTGTCTGGATAATCCTTTTGTTGATTTACTGCTTCTTGCCCCAGCCATAAAAATACTGTGTGGGAGTAACGACCAAGCAGATGTGGTAGATCGGCACAAATTCTGAAGTGGCTGAGGAGAGTGATTACTGAGTTCTGGGTACCTTGTCCTTCTGCTGAGATGTTACACATCTGGTTTTCTGAAAGGGATGAATATTCTTTTTTGGCAAAGCAGGGTTTTGGAAGTGTTTTAGACTGGGCACCCAAAATCAAGGAACCTGGTGCTCCTAATCACTTCTGGAAATGCTGTTTGCTCTCATTTCAATTTTGTGTTTCGACAATTATTTTCCTTAGAAAGTTCATAAATAGCATTTTCACCAACCTTTCTAAATAGGAATCACATGTTTTAAACAATAATAATTTGCATTTATAAAAAGATGTCCAATTTTTTTAACATACATGAATAATGAAGTCCAGAGAGAGTGCAGACAATACCAGCTTTAGATCTAGGTAGGTCTACGTTCAGAAAGGTATTTTGTTGCATGTTAAAGAAAAGTGTGTGATGTCAAACAGAGATCTTTTATAAAGAATAAGAGTTTTTGCTAATTCTGTAAAGGCCAGTATGGTGTCAAAATTCTTAGTCTTTATTCATCCATTATATAAAATATTTAGAAACAGAGAGGTTATAACCTTCAGGTTTTGCACAAAGTAGCCTGAGTTAAGTATCAATCTTCAAAGGCAGTTGAATTCATCAGTAAAATGCAGCATCGCTGTGGGGACTGAGAGCCTATTACAGCGATCAGGCTGGTCCCTTCCCTCATTTTGAATCTTCCAGTGCAGGAGCAATAATTCGCTGTTCTGTAAATTACTTTGGTGAATGTAGCCCATTTTTTTATTTGCAATATCCAAACATAGTCACATCCCAAGTGCTTACTGTTCAATGTGTTTTTGTGACCGTCTTCAGTTACTAATTCTGTAGATAAATGGGAAAATATTGGGTTTAGTACTTAGCAACTGAAAGTCCTACCTTTAATGCTCTCATAATTTTGCTCATTTTGAAGCTGGTCAGAGTTATATAAATAAGTTTGCTGTAGTAAAAATAGGGCAATGCTGAAATCTTTTTGGGGAAAAGAAACAAAGCTTTCAGAACTCAAGCCAGTTTGGCTAGTTGTGGTTGGATGTAAGTATTGTGGCTCTGGTCATTACAGTATGCCATGGCTCTAGGAAGGAGGAGATCTTGAAACAGGGAGAGGTGACTTAAATGTTTTAAGGCAAAGTGCCACATCAGCTGTCATTCCGCAGCTACCCTTTCCTATGATGTTCCTTTGAAAAACAGAACACTGCACATTTGTGAAATAAACCCAATTTCTGCATGAAACTTTCAGTTGCTAACTTACCATGCCTTGTTAACAGATTTTCTTCCCCACAAAATAGGTAGCATCTGTTGCAAGAATATGAGCTGCTTGTTTAAAGTCTCCATTGTGGGTTTGGCATCGGCAGTATAGCTCAGGCAGGGCTTTGCCATCCTTCTCTTAGAAACAGACCTTGACATACAGTGTGACTTAGAGGGCCGTGACATACGTCATCGTCCCTCCTCTCTGCTGGGTTCTTGTCCTTCTACCAGCCATATTTTTGCATCTCTTGATGCAACTTCGGGGAATAAAGTTTCTGAGAGTCAAGCTGCACAGGGAAAAGACAGAGGAGTTATGGCTCTGCTGTGCCACTTCTGTCTCATGTGTACAGGGGGAAAATTCAGGGGAGAGGCTGTTCCCTTCCTTATTAATTTTGCGTGGGAAGCCAGTACAGGAATGTAAGGATGTATGTTCCCTTCCAGCTCTGTAGAGGGAGAGGGACAGAAGGCAAGCCACAAGTTAAACTTTAAGCTTTCAAAATGCATGAACACTAAAAAAGGGTAGTTTAAAAATACACATCCTAAGTCATTTGCAAGATGCAAACTTAATGTGAAATTTTAACCAATATTCATAAAATATTATTCTGCAATGTTTGTCCAACTCAACTATTCTGTTCACATCATGATGCCAGAGACTCATGATACTCCTGTACATCCTATGTCTTGCTATAAAGTAGATAAAAAACTCTGTAGTTCTTCTTATAAGGGGAATATACTTTCCCACAAGCTTTCTGAAATACTCAGAACAAGGATGAGTACAGCAGTTTACTAACGTGACACAAGAGCACAATGGTCGCAACAGGGAACACCAGCAGGTAGCAGGTCTTTTGTTTGTCCTGTGGCACGATGTCGTTTGTCACAACTCTATATGCTACACAGAAAAATCATATCTCTTCTGTCAGGCAGACAGCATTGGCTATGCTACAAGATCAAATGCATATAAAATAGATGTGTTGCTCACTAAAGTTGAATGTCTTCTTTTAACGAAAATAAGGTGTGCTTCTTCTGAACAAACAGCTCAAGTTGTACACAAAG
>WAAD01028680.1:0-17599 GCA_013389945.1 Fregata magnificens | reverse complement strand
ATGATTCTATGATTCTATGATTCTATGATTTTTAAAATCTGGATTTTTCTCTGGATGTCTTTTTAACCTGCTGCTTTTTACAATTATTATCTTACATGGGGAAAAAAACTGGGTGTATTTTTTTCTTTATTTCAAACATCTGGCAATATTTTGCATGATGTAAAATATTGTGTCACAATATTTTGATGCAACTTTCCTTGGCACAGTCAGTTTTCTCTGATTGTGCAGATTTTTTCCAGAAGAACAGAAGAGATGTTTTATTTCTTTTTAAGAGTAAAAAAAAAAAAACAAAATTAAGGCATAGCTGAAAAATCAGAAGAGGGACAAGAACACCAATGAAATATATACTTAGACATCTTAGTGAGTGTTTTGTGAGGAAGATGTTCTGTTTGGTGTAAATTAATTTTCTGGTTTGATGTTCACCTTCAATTAGAAGACAACAATTTCTTCCCCCCCCAGTTTCTAATAGATTGTGACTTCATGTTAATAAGTAAATAATATTCTTTTGCTCAGTGTTGTTCTAGGTTGAATTCTGAAGAAGTTATCACTAGAAATCAATGATGAAATCCCACCCATTTTGACATCTCATTCTGTGTCCAGTATGCAGCCCTTGTGATTCACAGGTTCAGTCACATAACCTTTCATTACCTCCTCATATTTACATCATGTAGGTCACTAAAAAGGAGTATTGCTTTATTTTAGCACATCTTTATTGGAGTGAATTATATTTACATCAAATAGATGAGAAGTGTAAGTCAGAAAACAGGAGTGGATTTATTAGAAGGGTAAAAGTGATCCGTCTGTAGTGTTAAGGACAGAAAATGTTTTCACATCATGAAATGTTATTGCATGTCTTGGATCTCCCCTAGGAGACGGATGTAGGCAGGTGCAGTAGGCATAATTGTTCACATACACAGACAAAAAAAGCATCTTTAAAATGAACGCTTACATTGTTCTATTTTTTTTCCCCTTTGTATGCTACTGTGATCTTCCTTTAGGAAATGTCCAGGATACTATGTTATTTTAAGGTAACTGGAAGGGGTAGAAAATATTGTTGGAACCTGAATATTTTCTAAATAAACTAGTCAGAATAAAGGAATCTATTAGAAAATGCTTCTGTGAAATCTGTGAGTACTCTTTCATAGTGTATGACCTTATGTGTACTCCAAGATAAATATTACATATATCAACTCAAGCTATGAAATAAGCTACTTATTCTTTAGTTGTTCAAGGAAAGAATAGGTTGCCATACTTTGCTCACATTTTCTAAAAAACATCGTGATTAGGAATAAAGATTGAACATATCAGCTTCCTCAAAACTGAGATTTAAATTGTTTTAAAACTGCTATAGCAGAAATTGCACGCTAGTTTTAACTATAATGATTTCTACCTCTCTGTTGTACATTTTACATTACTTTTTCCATACACCTAAACGAAACAGTAGAACCCAGAAAACTTCAATAACATCTCATACTTGGCTGCCGAAGTAACTTTGCTAATTGAAAATTTCATCTCAGTGGCATTGCTCTTGCCATTTTTAATAAATCTTGACAGATTTCACAGTTTCTGTCTTTGCTTCATTATTTTTTTCCTCAGGGTTTTCTGAAGATTTTTCTCCCTTTTCAAACACACTATAATATAGCAAGGCTGCTGGTTAAATCTGGCAAATCAATTAGTTGTGGCCCACGCAATGAGACACACATCCAGTTGGTATTTCCTAGGCCAGCCAAGTGAAGCAAATATCTCAAAGCAGAAAAAAAAATTCCAGGAACAAATAGTGTCCGGTCCAATGGTGTGCATCCTGTTAAGGATAGATGCATTTTCTGAGCTAACAGGTAAAAGGGGGCTGAATTAAGAAAAGTGGACATAAGACACTTACTTAGTCACCATGTGCAGTCTTTTGAATAACCAACAGTCCTGTCATATAGTCTCTTTCATAAACTAATAAATTTATTACATATCATGTAATTATATGATCCAGTGTGGTTTTATTTTGACATATCACAGAATACATGGATTTTTATGATCCACATACCACAGAATCATTTGCAGTTGCAAACTCTGGATTTGTTGGATAACATGATGGACTTCTCTTGATACTAAGTATTTCTTATGATCTTAAGAAAACCCCTTACCTGTTTTGCCTTTTATTTTCCTCTTCCTCTACACTTCAGCATTGTAACTGCCTTTCTCGTATGGAGACTCTTAGCCAAGACTGCTGCTTTATAAATTCAGGACACCATCCCATCTAGCACAGGAGAAGAGCAGGGGTGGTTTTGAACTATTTCTCTCAGACTGAGATTTTTATTTCCGAAAAAGAACCAACAGAACATCTTAAAGAAAACAGCTGAATCCTTTTTCAGATAACTGATTGATCATAAACATGTGAAAAGTGCCTGTAACGGTTGCGTGTCATTTTGTTCTTAAATTTAACTGCACCAAGTGTCTGTAGATAGATCTGATAGGGTTACAGCTGAGCCAGAGTGATTATATTGTTTTATAGACCTGTTACAGTGTTACATTGTTGTAAAAGAAAACGCTTTTTCTGAATTCAGAGTAAACTGTAAAAACCCAAGAAAAATGTGCTTTCTTCAGTACTTTCAATATTGAGATAGAAAGGTTAATTACAAGTCATATCTTTGCATGAAGTGCACCAGGTAAATTACTTTTCTTCTTTCCCCTGATTCTTAGCCTTCTCTCACAATAGAAATATGGAAAGTTATAGCTCATCATTTTGGGGATGAGAAATGAAAAACAAGAGGAATGGGGAAGTTAAGACATGGCATAAGTGAACTTTTGATGTGTGTTGAGGAAATATTAAAAATACTGTTCTCTATCCTAGGGTCACAGAGAGTGTGCTGCCTACAAGACTTTTCAGCTTTGCTTGTGGGCAGAGGAAATTAAAAACATAAAAATAAAACTTAGATTTTCAGAGGAAGCCAAGGATGATGGTGCCTACTGCTCATTCTCTGTCAGTACTGTTGCCTGTGGCCAAATATGATTGGGACCCGTGTTTTGAGATATAGCTCAAAGTGATATTTTTTCATCTAGTACATTCTGGGTTACAGCTCTATCTCTGACCTCTTTGAGAAAAGGGTAAATGTGGAATAGAAGAATAGTTTTTCCTACTGTATCATCATTTTTTTTTCAGCACTTGTGCTACAAAATGACTGTTTTGCATTGAATTGAGATAACATTTATAGCAATTCAGTGCTCCAATAAGGGTAGCTCATATAATATTATAAAAAATGCAGTACTTGTTATGATGGGTGCAGCTTTATGTGCGCATGAGAAGAAGCTCTGCAGGTACTAAGAATACTTTTCAGAGATCATTTAAAATTTTCAAGACAAGTAAATGGAAAACTAAATTTCCCAATGAAATTTCCCTTTACTTGAAATCTGACAGTTTTGACCCAGAAGTGCTGCTGCAGCATCTGATGGGAGTAACAGTCCAGCCTCGTGTCTCTAATTCTCTTTTCTGATCTAGAGATCTGAGCTGACCACATTTCCCATGTTGAACCATGTTCTCCATTCTTGCTGAACCACTGTGATGCTGTGATCTGTGGTCAACTGAAGGGAATAGGAGGAAGAAACAAACTACAGTTGCTGTTAACATTGAGGTGATATTTCACAATCCTTTTTTTTCCACTCCAAATTACTGACACAAAGCTGATGGTTGGGGGAGAGAGGAGCGTCACTTTATTTCTGCATATTAAGCCTAAGATGTCATTAAATAACAGGTATTTTTAACTCTCTAAGAGTGAACAGAGCACCCCTAGAAAAATAATTTTCGCAAAGCAGTTTGAACAATGTGTTTGAANAGTAAACAATCTATTTTTTTCAGTTCTGTTGACAGCTTCCCTATCCATATGGGACAGCTTATAGAGGTGGGACTGGGTACAGAGAGTCATTATTTGCTGGAAGAGAGACCAGCCATTAGGAAGTCATTTTTAACATTGGCTGAGAACTCATGAACTGCATTTTAAAACGTCCTTTTTCAAATGCAGTAACTGACACTGTTTCCAATGCTGACATTAGGAAAAAAAATTGTTAAAAATGTATGCACAACATGTTGTCGATATAGACACACATACTTTCAGTACACTAACATAACATTAGTATGTTAAAACTCTTTGTTAAATGGGGTGAGGGGTTTGATGCAAGAATAAGATGTGGTAAAGATTTTAGGAGCATTTTCTGCTATGTAGTGCTGCTTTATGTGAAGCAGAAGCAGTTCTTGTGCATTGCTCCCGTCAGATGAGGTCTGAGGTGCATTAAGTAAGTGTGAGGTGTACATTGTACACTCTTAGGCCAGTTGGATAAGCTTGGTTTAGCATCAGGAAGAGAATATTTTGTGGTCTGGATGGACATAGAAGAGACAGATACTCTAGCAAATTCTAAGTCTTCATAGTTGTTTGGGGGTTTTGGTTTGGGTTTTTTTTTTTTTTCAACAAATGATTCAAGCAGCAAGAGTGACCCCAACTCCCCCAAAGTTTCAGTAGTTTGATTTTTTGTTGTTTTGTTGGGTTTTTTTTCTTTTTTCCCTATTGTAGATTCACAAACTCAGTGAAAACGGTGATGCTACTGTCTACTTTTTTTTTTTTCTCAGTCACCCATGGTCAGAGCACACAGCTGTGATGTGGGAGAGAAGGGTTCAGGATCTAAACTGCTAGTGCACAGATGGCACTGCCTAAGTCACAGGGGCTGTCTGCAGCAGGGCAAAACATAACAAGAGATATTTGAAAATTAGTAGACTTTATTAGTCACAGCTGGTCATGAAAGGGCTCTGAGAAAAAACAGGGTTCAATGTGAGAGAGAGGTGGTTCTGGGCAAGGTAGTTGGTGAATTGATGGCACGGGGACTTTTCTTTCCTAATTTTACTGCTGAGCAGACACGTCTGTGCTGTCTTTTTTATGGTTTAGGTCTGGTCTGGACAGAATCTGTTTGATTAAGTTCTAATATTTTTCTCTCCCAGGGTGGACCCACAGCTCCCACAAGGACTCTTTGTCCCTCGACACATACTAAAATATCTTCTGTGCAGGGGAATGATTTCAAAAGGAAAACGTCCCCCAGAAGAGTATGTAGCTTGTGGTTAAAGGAATTTTCTTAAAAGGCAGATGATCACGATTTAAATCCCTCCTTTTGATCCAAAGAAAGGTAACAACCTGGATTTTACATGGCCTCGCTGAATGCCCTAGAAAAATGGTTCCTCTAAATGGGAAAAGATTCTTATTTCTAGTCACCTTTGTTTCTGATGTTTTGGTTTTTGGTAAAAATCCGCCTGAACTAAAATATTCTGTGTTGAAGTGAAATATTTATTTGATGCAGAGCTACTGTTTCTTTTTTCACTTTGGGAAAACAGATAAACAAATACTTGAATTTATCTAAAAGAAATTTAAGAAAATGCTTCAAAGTAAACCCAAATACTAATAATGGTCCTTTTTTTTAAAGGCATTTTAAACCTTAGTGTTTTCTAACAGTGAACAGCATTTTTACCTCTACCATACCCTGTGAGGGACTACTGTTCAGACATGTGGTCCTGCATGTGGTGGTAGCAACAGCACCCTGCTCTGTAGCTTTAATCACTAACTTCCCCAGAAAGGTAACATTTTATTATTTATTTGTATTAATGTAGCACTTCAGAATGTCTGCTATGGAACCCAAACTCCCTCTCCTTCTTGTACAAGGCAGAATAAAAGTGAAGTTTCTTTCTCCAAAGTGCTTACAATCTAATTTTTAACCTATTATATCAGTTTTCATTCCAAAAGTTATTTTCTCCAACCATTCCCATTTTAAGATAAGTCTATTCGAATTCTAAGATTTATTTTACTTTTCAAAATTAAAAAAGATTTTTTTTCCATAAGTCTTTAAAATTCATTTTCTCTAGGTGAAAATTGCCAATGTAGAGCTCCTTTAAATAGCTGACTCTTCATTTTTAGGAATTGTTAATAAAACTTATCAGAGTTTCCATGTTTTAGTTATTCACATAGGTTTTTAATGTATGTTGCTATTAGTCAGCTGTTGTTAACGGAAAACAACTGGTATCTTTGCTCTGAAGACTTTCCCAATACATTTGGACACANAGAACTAGGACACAAGAGCACTGTTTAGGATGGGAAGGTGTTTGTACTTGCTTCTTTCTAAATTGTTTTTTGTTTGCAGCAGTAATCAAACCAGTCTCTTGTGGTATGCACAACAGACAAATGTAAACAGAAAGCAGATTATCTGGGAAAAGAAGTTCTTTTTCCCGTAAATCTGGCCAGAACCAACCAGTGTTTGGCACGGTGCCAGGAGGCGCAGTGCTGCCAAAGTTGCCATCGTTTAAAAATCTGGTTTTGCCCATTTGTAATCATTGAAGATGCTCTGGCACAGTCAGCTGGTGTTGAAGTTGAGCACTCTGATTCCTATATCTTCAGTCCCCATAGTGTTTTGACATGATGAGGTATTTCTTATCAGTATTGAAAAGAAATTCTGTGTTCTCACCAAAGAGATTGCTGAAATAATCCTTCTATAGGTGTTCTGGTTATTTGCTGGGCTATATTAGCATCAATTAATATTGATGAAGAAGCTGAAACCACTATTTAAAAAAGACAACATATAAATACAAAATGTTACTTTCTTACTTCTGAGAATTTATACCCACTCATATGAAATATTCCATGCTTTTATACCATGCAAATGCTATATAAAAACCTTCAAAGGGAGCTGGCCTCCTCCTAGGGGCAGATACACACCCAGATTTCTGAAGAAAAGAGTTGCTGCTGCAGTGGGCTGCTTGCTTTAGTGTGCTTTGAAAAGGATATATTGGATGTCAAGCGCCCTAGTCATTGAGCAGCCATTTAGTGCGCTGGCAACAGTGGATTATGCTGTGGCATATCTGCACTATATGTCAGAGGAAGATGCTCTTCTGTATTAGTCAGTAAAATCTGTCTCTGAGGGAGCCGAGGATGAGGGCACTATCTTTCAACTCTCATGAATGGGATAGAGAGGAGAAGATTGCAGGAGATCACATCTTTCATTCGTGTTATAGATTAAGTGCCACCAGTCAAATGCCTTGCAGGCTTCTTTCTCAAGCTTGGTTCAACAACTGCTTCCTTCTTTGCTTGCTCTCATATATTTTTTTCAGCACTAAATAAATAGATAAGGATGCTAATTGCATTTAGTACCTCATTTGTTAGAGCTGAGCAAGCCAAAAGGGAAGGCAGAAAGAGTTTCCATATCACTCCTGGATGGATACTATGGGTAATGAATTAAAAGCACGGAAAGTAGACACTGCATGAGAAGACAGAAAGAAAACTCTTGAAGTTGGTGAAACATGGTTTTGCCTTTTGAACGAACAGCTATGACTAGACGTCTTCTGCCTCCTTATGAAGGCAAAATAATCTTTCATACTTTGACAGCTCCTGGGAAAAGTCTTTTTCCCTTCCAGTTAGTATTAATTGTATCAAATATTCAGATCATTATGTTGTGTTTTTGAAAGAGGGATGCTGCAATAACACTGTCCTAACTGTGTGTGGTTATTTGTCTTACATAGCTAGGAGTCAGAAGCTATATTTTCCTTAGGTTCTAGGTGGGAAGAACTGAAAAATGCCTATACTTACAAGGTAAAATCTATAGCAAACCTAGTGCTGGATGGAGATGTCAATAGCATTTAATTAGAGATCTAACCAGCTTGGAGGAAGTGTTTATTATATCTCAGTTTGAAAGATAGCAAGGAGTATGCTTTACCAGCTCCCCTGGTGCTGTAAGACCCTCCGGCTGAATGCCAGCCATTCACGCTTGTTAAGAGCCTGCCCTCTTTCCTCACGAGGGCTATGTCATGGTTTTTGTCTCAAAACTGGGATGCTAAGGCATATTTAATAGCATTGCATACTGCCTGCCTTCTTGAATAGTGGCCCTGACTTTGGTCATGCCATACTAAGTCTGAAGAGCATTCAAGAAATGAATGACAAAGAAGTATGGTTAAGGTTTAGGGAAGGGATGGATGGGGACAATAGGCAGTTCAGGGAGAACAGCAGCAGCAGTAATTCTTATGGTGACTATATCAGCCTCATTTCATGGACTCTTGTGCTTGGAGCACACCACCTGGCTATCATGAGACTGGACAGGAGGGTCAGATGTCCAAGTCTCCTGCCACACTTGGTAGTAAAATAGATGTACCACATGGCTGTTTTCTTTCCTATAGTATCTTTCAACCAACGTCCAAACTAGGGAATAAACCCTGTGCTGTAAATGAGTCAAAATTAATAATAAATACTATCAGAGGGAGAGGGAATTAAGGGAGAGAGAACAGATGAATTTTCAACTTAGTCTAGAAAACCTATTAATCTCATTAGAAAAATGTTTTACATTTTTCTAATATACCTTTTTTTTTTACTTTGCTACAAGCAAGAGGGAATGACCTGGGAAATGACCTGCAAGGTTGAGTTCACCCTGGAAAAGACTTTATAGTGGCATAGGATTCATATTTTACTGCCAGTAGCTAGTATGTTGTATTGGCTTCCAGAACAAAAGAAGGAAGGTATTTTGGCAAAGGAACCTTTTCTTTCTAGCTGAGCATCTGAGGATTTTTCACAGTATTAAGAACGGCGTTAAAAAGTTGCATCATCAAGCGTTATTACTGTAACACAGGTTTTAAATCTAGGTTTGACTTATGGGCTTACCTACCCTGGAAAATCTGTGAAGGACACTAAGATTTTAATTTATACTAACTACTCTATCTTAACACCCACTGTGGAAATCCTGGGTGCATAAAATATGTGAATTAATTCAGTTCACTTAATACATGCTGATATCCACACCAAGAGTTAGCCAAAGTAGATAGTGTGCAATAGGCTAGCTTATTTTGGAGCAGCTTCTCAGAAAAGGCATGTATTCCAGGAAGTCCTTCAGCTTCTGCTAAATAGGTGCATTAGCTCTCTCAAGAAACATTTCTGTGTATTTAACAATTTCATATTGTGATTGAGTTATTAAGTAGCACAAAGTCTCAGCTCAGTTTTCCTGAACGTCAGTTTCTCATCGAGCTACTTACTGCAAACCAGCACAGAAGTAAATCTACTCTTAGGCATTAGTGGATTACTGATGAATTTTTGTTATTGTGATTAGGCATTTTCCGCTTAATCTCATAGCTGCAAAGATGTATTAATGGCTATGAGTGCAGCCTGTGTTCTACAACACTAAGCTTACTCAGCAGCTCTTATTAAAGAAATCTGACTTCCTGGGGATGGAATTTAGCTTTATGTTATAGAAATTGCAGCCATTATGAGCATTAAAAATTTAGTTCCTACAGAACCATTTCTGCAAATGTCGTCTTGGTTTCAGGAACCTTTTCTACTGCAAGTCACCAAATCAAACACTGTGGCAGCCTAAGTCTGTGTGAAGACTTTTTGCCTCTATTCTGGGGAAGTGAGGGTTGAAGAAGAGAAACGGGTATAGCTGAAAGTGCTCTGAATATTGTTCTTTATGTTCTCCCTCCCGTCCCTCCATCTCTTTTAGATCTCAGACATGGAAGGCATCTGTCAACCATATTCACTCCTATGTTGGAGGTTAAGATTTTCTGTCAAATGATCTATACTGGGTCCCACTTCGAAGTTGCTGAGCTAGAAGACTATGAGAATCTTTTAAAGTTTTAACAGACTCTTTCAAGACCCAACAGTATGAAGTCCTGAGCAACTGGGTCTGATCTCATGGCTGACCCTGCTAGGAGCAGGAGGTTGGACTAGAGGACCCCGAAGGTCCCTTCCAACATGAAGTATCCTATGATCCTATAACTAATTTGATATCATAGCTTGTCTTTCTTGCAGTCTGGATAATAAACTTTGTAAGTTGTACTTCTATGGGTCTTTGTGTTGTCCTGGCCTCCTCAGTAATTTGGAGTAAGGGAACAGTATTAATTACCACATTTAGGAGGATGCCTTCTGTAAATGCATTTGGTACCAGCTGGACTTCCTGGAGACTCTGTTGTGCAAATTTTTCTTTATCATGGAGGAACGGGTCCATCTGTGATTTTAAGCTTTCTCTTGCTGGGCTTCAAATGCTCCCAGGAGGGAGAAAAAGAAAAAAAGCTAGCTGAGGCCTGCAAGATTTCTCTTACAGCAATCTGAAATTATAGGAGAATCATCTCCCAGTGGTATAGACATATCTATGTGAAGCCTTTTCTCATTTCTTTTGATTAAAGCTTCAAATCAATTTCTTGGTTTGTGGGTTGGTTTGTCTCTCAGCAATTGAGTGAAATGTGTTCTTCAGCCTCTAATTAGGCCAGTTCTCACAAAATTGTATGAGTCCAGCAGCTACAGTGTCATCTGTGACTGAACAGGCAGAAATGATACAGGATGATGTGCCATAGTTTATTGCACCAGCTATTATCCAAAAGCTCTTCTTGGGCCCAACTACTGCAGTGGTTCTACTAAAAAAAAAGGTTGGTGTAAGTGTGGTATCAGACCTTCTCCAGACAACCAAGCATGCCCATTTAGTGAGGCCACCTTCACAGCTGGATGCCAAGAGTTGCTTGTGAGTCAGACCATGGCAGACTGCTTGTGCCTTCCCCTCAAAATAGCATGAAGAAACTGGTCATAACCCTTGATCTTAACAACTATAATTTGTCATTTAAAAAAAAAAAAGCCGCAGTAAGGACATTCACCCCCCAACCACATTGTTGTCCCAAAACTGGGGTTCGTTACCTGGTGTGCGTCACCCAGTTTACACACAGAGTCGAGGTATTTTCCTTTATTATGTAAATGTGCAGATACGGGTTCCAGGTACAAACCTGCACACCCTGTTGATAAAAGCTTACAGTTATTTATACATCATCTAATACATATTTATTGTCCTTCTGTTAAATGGTTGGTTAAAATTCTTTGCCTACCATGTAAACGACTGCACATGCCCACTATGATTTGTGAGACTATTACTTCCTGAAGCTTTTGGGTTGGCAGGTTTCTTGAGTGGGTGATCTTTGAGTCGGTGGTCATGATCTCCCCCTGCCAGAATTACCTTTCCCCTAGTTTTGCTTAAACTTGGCACCACTAAATGGTCCTTCATAGACCGTTAACAAGGCAGACTATCACTCACTTTGGGGTTGTTGTTCTAAGACAGATATCCTATTTCATGATGACATAGTATTGTTAAGGTAAAACAAGCTAAGTTAATCTTTATTGATATCAACATCTTATTATTAGGTTTGTCTATGGCCATCAAGGGACCCAGCGCTGACTGAGGCAGCGCTGCCCAGCTCCTCCGAGCTGCTGGTGCTGCTGTTCTGCTTCCTTCTGGTGTCACCACATAGTCACCTACCTGCACCTCCTTTGCCACTTGGCCAGCACAGGAGAAGATTGTATGCCTGTGCTTGTGCCATCAGTCAAAGAATTACTGCTTTGCAGTGGATTTCACCTGGGTTTATAAGCTTTGTAGTCCACACTGCAGCTCTAGGAATGGTTCTGGGGGTGGGGAATCATGGCACCATGCCTAGCCTTCATTTTACTCCTTGCAGGAAGTGTGACTGCTCTTTCACAACTCTGTCAGTCCATAATGGACAGGCTCCTGCTGGGAAACATCTGTCTCTGTGGCAACCCCATCTTCCCACCTCACTTGCAACCTCTTTCCTGTTGCTGGATAATCCATTACTGACATCCAGGTAGATGAATAGTCTATCTTAACTTCTCTTAGTTGCTGGCATAGCACAAGACAGTTCCTAATACAAACATTGTAACAGTCATTAGTCGCATTTTCCTCATTTTCTCATTTACTGATTAGAAGCAGAGTGGCAGAAACGCTGAGTGCTCGCAGAGGAGGTTAGCTCAAGATCTGTTCTGTACAAACAAAGTGTATATTTTTGCTGATGTTTTCAAAAGCAGGAAATATGCCAGATACCCCAAACAGTGTTGGTCTTAGTCTTCTGGAGCTGCTCTTGCTTCTGTACAATGGGGACGGTAATACCTCTTCATATCCCAAGGAGGTTGTGGAGGCAAATTTAAAGTGTGCCACCCCTAGCAACATCCAGTACAAGTAAAAGTAGATTGTTTGCAGTAAAGATTTAGGATTATGCAGTAAATAACAGATGTGAAAGGAAACAGTGAATAATTAAGCAAATATTTATTATTAAGAACTTTTCCCTTTCTTAAGGGAAAAAAAAAAAAGCATGTGTTCATGGAACTAAGGATTGTATCAAACTGCGAATGCACAAAGGGGCCACGTAAAGACTGCATAAGCAGTTTTAATTCTTGCACTTAATAACTTTTTATGCTTGATTTTGCAAAACTCACATGCTTTGGACTTCCATGGAGGAGTTTGCCAAAATGGCTAGCTTTTTAAATTAGGTTGCTCACTGGTGAAAATCAGAAAGAACAACTAGTGTCTTTAAAAATAGCACTAGTAAATAATACACTTTGATATTTTGGGACTTATGAAGCATTAAAGAGATTTGTAGGAGTGATTGTTATTTTTAAAAAATCACAGCAATTTATTGTTGCTAATTACTCTCTTGGCACCGCATGTATTTAAGATTAATTGGAATGTCTGTACTCAGTAATGAGGTCCCATGTAGTTTACACTGACTGACAACATCTTCCTTTATCCGGAAAATTACCACACTGGAAAATTTGTAAACAGTGCAGTAGCTCTTGGCAATCAAATTTTGAAAGTTTTACTTGATACAGTAGCTACCAAGTTACGACAAAAAGATCAGACAGTTCCAGCAGTTAATAATAACAATAAAAAAATCCACAGGAGTTCTGTCATGAAGGTATAACTTACACAGAAGTGGATGTTTGACTCCTATGTAATCAGACTTAGCATTCAGACAGAGACCTGATTTCTCAGTATGATACAACACCATGAATTAAAACTGCAGCATTTCTCAAAGATTTATTTTTATGATTATTTTGCTACCTTAAATTTAATCACCTAAGGATGGATGCTGGAAGAGCAATCCTTTCATCTCCATCTTGAAAAGCTGTGAATAAATAATAGTAGGTGTTGATGACAGAGGATTATGTTGTGGTGAGCTACAGGAATTTCTCTTGAAATGCTTTGTTTGTGTATGCATGTGTGTGCATGTTTGTGCATTTAAATATTTCTTTGGCAGCTGGCCTATTTCTGTAGTTGTCTTAAAAACAGGAACTTTGTGTCATTCTTTCTTGGACGCATTTATCGGGTGGGGCTGATAAAGAATCACATATTACAGGCTTCTTTGTCAAAGAGTAGGAAACGACTGCTGGTAGTAGAATTCATTATTACTTGAACTGGAGACCTGGTCTTCCCAGCCACAGGCACATTTCTGGTGCTGGAGACAAAAAAACCCGCAACCACCCTCAAAAATACCCACCCAAACCCCATAACCTTGCTCACTCATGCATTGCAAAAGTGAAGCCACACTTAGTAACCCTATCAAAAACATAATTGTTTTTTGAAAGCTCCTGATCTTCTCATAGGATTCCTCAGGTAATGAAGAGGTCTTTTTGCAGAAGCTATAGGGGTTCAAATTTTCAGGTAGGTAGGCAGTCAGTCTGTAAAATTTCAATTAGAATTGTCCAATCAATCAGAATTGTCTTGAGCATTTCTTAGATGAGCCCTTGAATAAAAACAACAAATTTGTAATATTAATGACCAACAGATAAAGTGGTTTGTTATATGCATATTTTTCTTTTTTCAGTGTTAATTTTATAGTTTCTCATAGGCTCACCTCTGCTTAGCTGGTGAATAGATGAACTGTTAGTGTGGAAGTTACAGCCAAATTAGCCAATATACTATGAGTTGTACTTGCCTGGAGCACTGTGTATCCGGGTATTATTGCTGATGTTTGAATTAATTTGAAATTGCATTTTAAATGGGGAAAGCATGGATATTTACACTGATGTTTAATGAGACTGAATTAGTCTCAGAGCACAATTCTATTCTATTGATTTTTTTTTTTTTTCAAGGGATTGGGAAAGCGATGAGGTCCTGACTGTTCTGGTGATTATTTACACATCTTCAAAGCATTTCAAAACTAAATCGTACATAAGGCCATGTGTGTTGGTACGCATTAATTCTGAGTGGTTCTACCCAAAAGAGATAACAGCGCACATGCTCCTTTTCGGCTGGCCAACACCCCAGCGTGAGTCTGGACTGTGGCTGAAATCATGGTTCTCGTTTCCGGGGCATCTCTAGGGGATTTTGCACTTCAAGGGTTGATAGAAGCAGCAGTCATTGCTTTCCCCAAAGCCTGCCTTTGCCCAGAGGGTGCAAAAAAAAAAAGGAAAACTCCTCATATGCTTGTTTATAGCCCTGCACATCTGGGCAAGGGCCAGGGAAAGTCTGTCTCTTGATTAACAGTGCTGTTTATTATACACCAAATGTTTCTTTTCTCCTTGGTAGCAGCACTCTGACCTTGTTAAAGTGGCTCAGAAAGAGTGAAACCAGAGGGGCTGTGTGACTTTGTGCGCAGTGACTAGGCATGGTCAGGTGCTTTTCCTTGCTGGCAGCTCCGGTTGCAGGCAGCCAGAGAAACCAGGGAGAGGGATGGCGTCCAACTAGGTCAGTCTCGTCACCCATTTTGTCACCGTGTAATCTTAAAGGCTGGATGCAGCCACCAGAGCTGCAGAAGAACAGGACCTACCTACCTCCATGCTTCAATCTTGCATCTGGGTTTTTAAAGTTTTTGTTTTTTTTTTAAATTACAGTAGCACAAAAAGAGATAATAACCAGATGAAAACGCTACAATCCCTCTGCATTCCAGTAATGAACTAAGTCAAAGCTGACACCACATCCCACCTTAGCTATACATATTTTCTACAGCTTTTTGTGGTGGCTGTTGAACACTCTTCAGGGTTGGTGCAAAACCTGACAAGTGTTGTTGAAAATGAGCTATTAAAACTCAGATCTTAAAGCCACTCTAAAATTTGAAATGCTTGGGTTCCTTCGTCCAGGGGTCTTTCAGCATCGTGTAGTGGTGCTGTCCAGTAGGCAGAAATTTTGAGAGCTTGCACAACACAGTGACTTGTGATACAGAAGATCAGAAAACCCAAAAAGTTATTAGCAGAAACCTGTGTGTTACCCAAACCAGTACATTTTTGTAGATAATAGCTTTTGTCTGCATCATTTTGTCAGGTAATTCCTGAGTAGTTCCACCCTGTGGCTGTGCAGTGCGAAACCAGTGTACATGCATCCTTGAAGTGGAGTCTGGCAATGTTGCTGTCATTTTGTATTGCAAAGGACCCAAGGATTTTTAAAGACCAATAATTTATTTAGAGATTTTTTTTTGCATAAACTTCAAAAGAATTGAGTCCAGTACTATCTCAGAATTATTGCTAAAGTCGAGTACCATTAACCCAGACAATCAAAAGTAATGAATCAAGGCCAGAAAAATAATGAGATTTCAAAATAAAAAATTATTATTATTAATTTGCCTTCAGATGTGTCAGATCTCTAGGATATTTTCATAATGTCCTCTATAACGATAAAGGCTAAACCCTTGCATTTTGAGCAAGGTACAGTTCTTAAACAAACATTCTTCTGCTGCAATGGTAGCCTAGCATATTAATATAATTAATATATTAATATATACATCATCATATATATAAGTAATAAATGTTGCAACTACTGATAAAATCATGGTAAATGGTTACAGAGGGGGTTAAAATAAGCAGACCTACAGAACAGAAAACCAAGAGGAGATTCAAGTTCTCTAGGAAATGGTACGTTATGACTGCTGGGTGCCACGAAGCGTGGGAAGCAAGTCTCATTTTGCCTTGGCAATAGAGTTCTGTCCATGTGAAGCACTGGCAGAGACAGATATCAAGGAAGTGACATAGATCAGCCATCATACACTTTTACCCCACAGATAGCTCAAAGGCTCCAATGATCTGTAACGCAGTACTGAAATTAAAGGTATACAAACATTCTTCTTGTCCCTGACGTCCAGATGAAGCCATCCAGGTCCAGAAGCCTTCGCTGTAAGTGCCAGAGTCTATTAGGAGAGGTGCCTGCCGAGCTGTTCCAGTACAGAAGGTGTTCCCAGATGAGCAATGCCAACGTGTCTATTGAAGCTGCAATAAGGGAAGTTTCTGGTCTGTAGTAATGAAATAAAAGGATCATTAACTTAGGTGTGTATGCTTCTAGTGAGAGACATTAGGAGGCCATTGGCAAGCTGCACTTCTTAATCCTTAAATTTTAGAATTGCTTGTCAATGCCTTCGTTTGAGTATTACCTCAAAGGAATAGCCAGTTTTTAACTCAGATGAAAATCAAAGCAGAAGTAGCAAAATCTCTAAGGGGAGCTAGTAATGTAACACACCTTTTGTCCTTCATCCTCTGAGATGTATAAAGATTACCTCCTAGTGACTTTCTAGTAATAGGATTTGAAAAAAAGTGTGCTTTTTTCAGACTAGAAATGTCTGATTTTCAGGTCCGAACCCGTGCCAATGATTCATGGCTTATTAATCCTTAATTCTTATTGCTTCTTTCCCAGTCTCCAATCTCTTGATTAGAATTTTGTCTACTTCTTTATTTGGAGATGAATTGGTACATTGTGGTTTTGTGCGTTCAAAATTATCAAAGCTAGAGAATTGAGTTTTTGCAAAGTAGTGAAACCTATGACTGGTTTAGGCTCTTGAATGAGCATGATCTTAATCTGTTATTAGCTTCTTTAAGTTCTTTCAGTTTTCATCTGAAAATTTTCCCCCTGTAGGTTGACAGCTTCATTAGTACTCGTCACCCACAGAAATCAAGCTGAGCCAGGTCACTCCAAAATAATGAGACTGTCTTTTTATTTTTCTGAAGTACTCCTTCTCTTTCCTGGTTATGTTAGCCTTTCCTACAATTACTGGTTTTATAGGCCATAAGTGTAGATAAAGCAATGTTTGTGTAATATGTAGTAGTTTGAAGTAATATGTAGTTGTTCAGATGCTTGTTTTCTCTATGTTACTTTACATATCTTCTTTAGCCGTGCAGGCACATTCTCTGGTAAATCCAAATAGGAATGAGAAGAACTGGTTATCTGCTCTAAATAGGCTACTCTTACAACTATATCTCTTTTTGACCAACACAGGACAGCAGATCCCATAGCTCCTCACTACCAAGCTGCAGTTATGAGAAACAGTGGATGCCTTAATAACATGGGGGCTTTTTTGTCCAAGAAAAGGATGCTTTATTGCTGTTCCATGAACATCTTGTGGAAATCAAGAGGATCCTTCGTGGTGTGTTTTGACTTAAAACTAAAAAAGAAACAAAGCAAGCATCCCCAAATGACCATCTGCTTCTTAAAGCAATCATTGAAGAAAAGACTCCTCGTCTGCTTTGCCTCTTCCAACATTTGAAATATGGCAGCAATTCTGCCTTGTTATGTTTCTAAAACAGATTCCACACCATCTGCAGGTCTTGTGCTTGTATTAATATCACCTTATTCCTTACGTATTGTCTGAACACTTTGGGTTTTAGTGGTACTGATAGCTGTAAAATGCATCAATTCGTCTGATGTAGGTTGGGTGCTCTCTTGGTGAGGCAACTGGTTGCCTAAATGAAAGCTGCAGCTTGTGCATGTCTCCATGGCTGTGTTCAGTCACTCCCTCCCTCATAATTCACTTGGGGATGTGGATTCATAGAATCATAGAATCATAGAATCATTA
>WAAD01028677.1:5020-34498 GCA_013389945.1 Fregata magnificens | reverse complement strand
CTTTTCCCCCTTTGCGATAGCTGTACTCCCTCTGTTGCCAGCAGGCCCGTTGCCGTGTAAACCACCCCATGATCAAAAAACACAAAATTCCACCGGCGGCACAAATCTTGGAGCCACATGTTTATGAGGGGAGTTTTCCTTGTCCTTTCAGTATCCTTCCCTGCCACTGACGGGACTGAAGAAAACACTACCTGTGCTCCTGATCCTTCAACCAACCTCCCCAGCACCCTGAAGCACCTTCTGATTGCTTTTGGACTTCTCTCCGCAACCTCATCACTGCCAACCTGTATCACCAATAGGGGGTAATAATCAGAGACAATGTAAGAAGGTAAAATAAAGATAACAGCAACATTGCCTCATGGTATTTCAAAATCTTTTTTTTGTTTTAAAGTAGAAAGAAAATGAAAAAAAAAGTTTATATTGAAAAATATCTTCCAGGACTAATTACATCTGGTAATTGACAAATGATGATTTTAAAATATGTATAGAAATCGTTTGGAATGCTGAAAGGTAAAAATAAGGAAGATGAATGGGAGTAAGTCCTTTTATGAAAGACAAGTGAAGTGATTTCTAGTTAAGATACTGATATGCAACACCGTTAAAATCTGGGTGAAATAAGCTGATTCTCAACAGAGAAAAATAATGACACTAAAAGAGAATTTAAGGATGAATTATTTTTTATCAAAGGAGTTTCTGACAGCTGCCAAGGGGTAATATAAGGTGTTCCTTAAAAATATGGCTTCAAGACAGCTTTGTGAAACTACCAATAAACAATGCAAGTTAAAAAATTTCAATCTACAAAATTAAAATTTGTTAAAAGACTTGGCTATATACAGGTACCTACCATAAATTTATATGCTGTGTGGATCTAAGCCATCTTCACAGATCTGGCATATACCAGGTACTGATCCTGATCTACTGATCTTGCTGGGCTTGATCAGGGACAACGTAAGCTCCCCTGAAATCAATTACTGTCAATACACATACTAAAACCAAGAGTGTACAGTAGATTCACACTCAAGCTTTAATAGAAAGCAGGAACTGTCTTCCAAGACAAGCTATTAAACCTACAGAGGATGAGAATTATTCCATTTAATGGAATCAGTTTAATGGAATTAATAATAGAGTGATGGAAGGTGTTGACAGGATTTGTACTGGAGCCTGTCAGATTTAATATCTTTAACAGTGACTTGAAGGAGACCGTGGAGTGAATCCTAGTCAAGTTTGAAGATAAGACTGCACTGTGAATGCAGCTCATGATAAGCTCAAGTGCAGGGCTGGCATTTAGAGGCACCTAGAGAGACCGGAGGAATGGGTGATGGGAACCTCAGGAATTCAGCAAAGACAAATGCGAAAGTCCTTTGCTAAGGATGGACTAACGCCCTGCAGAAGTACAGGCTGGGGACAGATGGGTTGGTGAGCAGCTCTGTGCAAAACACCCTGGGGGTCCTGCAGGAGCAGTGAGCTGAACATAAGCCAACAGGGCACTCTAGCAGCAGGGATGGCCAACAGTGTCCATGGCTGTATTAATAGGAGCAGAGACAACAGATCAAGGGAAGGGATTACTCAGCACTTATTAGATCATACCTATGAGTTCAATTTTGGGCACCCCTATACAGGGAATTTATCAATAACCCAGAGCAGTTGTAAGGAAGTGCCACAAGAATGGAGGAGGGTGGAGCACTTGTCCTGTGAGAGGAGGCTGAGGGACTGGGCTTGTTCAGCCTGGATCAGGGAGATGTCATGACACCCACCCAAAATATGTACCTAAGATTAGGTTATCAGAAAGATGGAGCCAGGCTCTTCAGAGTGGTGCATGGTAGGAGAACCAGATCCATCTGCAGATTGGATATAAGGAAAAACTTTTTTACAATGAAGACAGTCAAGCAGTGGAACAGGGAGAGGACATGAAGTCTCTATCCTTAGAGATTTTCAAAGCCCAACTGGATGAAGCCCAGAGCTTTCTGTCTGACCTCAGAGCTGAGCTTACTAGGAGCAGAAGGCTGGATTAGAGACCTCCTGAGGTCTTCCCACATGAATTGTTCTGTGATTCTATGATTCTATGATATTTCCTTATTAATGCCTGAAATCTAGATAATAGGCTAAACCATTGAAATCAACTATACTACAACTCAGTTGAAATTAGTGAATGATGATTGTCTCTGATGGGTATGCACAAAGTTTTTTACAGATAGCAAAACAGAAAAAATAATTTCATCTTGTTATTTGATTTCTTGGTAGAACCAGTTAAATTTTTTTATACTACTTAGTACACTTGATCAGAATCATTTGTAAAAAGTGATGCAGAGTTCTTGGTGCTGGAAAGAAAGAAGTGTATTATGAAAAGATGTTCTTTTCAATGCTTGAGTTTTTCCCTATATAAGTTGAACTCAGCAGGGCAAAATGCAGATTAGATTACAGGCTATTATCCTAAGAACTATCACAATATTAAGCAAGAAGCACAGACTTTCCCACATTGAAGTGTTGAATGGGTCGAATAACAGCAGGAAAAAAATGTTTTCTCTTAGAGAAAGCGGTTATTATTTAATTCCTGACAAATCGAAGATTTCTACAGAGGGATAAAAAGTGATAGCCCAAACAGTGAATAGTTTTGTTGTTGGTATGTTGGGGTTTTTTTAAGAAAGAACTATAATTTGTTTCCTTTTTTGTCAATATTAGCTGCAATATCATGAAATTGGAGCCATCATCCCTATTATTGTCACCTGCAGAATAACAGTGGCAAAACCCACGGAAACCTATTATAGTATAACTAACTGGAGCAAGGGCAATGTCAACCTTTTAACATCTATAGGACTTGGTGAACGTGCATGCACCACAAGATCAAAGATCACCTTATTTCTCTAATTTCTAATACTGGAAACACACAGAATATGGATTTCACTGTGTGTGATGGGGTAAACAGAGCTAGCCACTTCAAATAAGATATTTCATACAGTACTTAGCAGATTCTTTAAAAAAGAAATAAATAAAAAGCTTGTTATGTAAATACAGAAAGAGGTCTAAGTGTGACAAGAGAAAGTAAAGCCATTTGGCTCAATGCTTCATTTTGAGTTTGACGCATGATATGAAAAAAATGTGCTATATAAACTAAATAAGCAAAGTAAGGCTGTTAACTGTTAATATCAAGCACTGAAGATAGCATGTTTTAATGAAGAAATAAAGCTTTGAACATGAGAGTTACTAGTATGATTCCAGTGTCAATTTCTACTTTTGTTCACCATTACCACAGAATCATAGAATCATAGAATAGTTTGGGTTGGAAGGGACCTTTAAAGGTCATCTAGTCCAACCCCCCTGCAATGAGCAGGGACATCTTCAACTAGATCAGGTTGCTCAGAGCACCATCTAACCTGACCTTTCCAGGGATGGGGCATCTACCACCTCTCTGGGCAACCTGTTCCAGTGTTTCACCACCCTCATTGTAAAAAATTTCTTCCTTATATCTAGTCTGAATCTACCGTCTTTGAGTTTAAAACCATTACCCCTTGTCCTATCACAACAGGCCTTGCTAAAAAATCTATCCCTATCTTTCTTATAAGCACCCTTTAAGTACTGAAAGGCCGCAATAAGGACTCCCTGGAGCCTTCTCTTCTCCAGGCTGAACAACACCAACTCTCTCAAGCCTTTCCTCATAGGAGAGGTGTTCCATCCCTCTGATCATTTTTGTGGCCCTCCTCTGCACCCGCTCCAACAGGTCCATGTCTTTCCTGTGCTGAGGGCTCCAGAGCTGGATGCAGTACTCCAGGTGGGGTCTCACCAGAGAGGAGTAGAGGAGGAGAATCACCTCCGTTGACCTGCTGGCCATACTTCTTTTGATGCAGCCCAGGATATGGTTGGCTTTCTGGGCTGTAAGCACACACTGCCAGCTCATGTCTAGTTTTTCATCCATCAGTATCCCCAAGTCCTTCTCTGCAGGGCTGCTTTTAATCCCTTCATCCCCAAGCCTGTATTGATACCAGGGGTTGTCCCAACCCAGGTGCAAGACCTTGTACTTGGCCTTATTGAACTTCATGAGGTTCACATGGGCCCACTTCTCGAGCTTGTCCAGGTCCCTCAGGCATGTCAACCGCACCACTCAGCTTGGTGTCATCTGCAAACTTGCTGAGGGTGCACTCAATCCCACTGTCTATGCCATTAATGAAGATATTAAACAGTACTGGTCCTAACACAAACCCCTGAGGGACCACACTTCTCACTGATCTCCATCTGGACACTGAGCCATTGACCACTACCCTCTGGATGCAACCATCCCAGCAATTCCTCATCCACTGAACAGTCCACCCACCAAATCCATATCTCTCCAATTCAGAGAGAAGGATGTTGTGGGGGACTGTGTCAAAGGCCTTACAGAAGTCCAGATAGACAACATCCATAGCTCTTCCTTTGTCCACTGATGTAGTCACTCCATCCTAGAGGGCCACTAGGTTGGTCAGGCAAGACTTGCCCTTGGTGAAGCCATGCTGGCTGTCTCAAATCACCTCCCTGTCTTCCACCTGCCTTAGCATAGCTTCTAGGAGGATCTGTTCCATGCTCTTCCCAGGCACAGAGGTGAGGCTGACAGGTCGGTAGTTCCCAGGGTTCTCCTTTCTACCCTTTTTAAGAATGGGTGCAATGTTTCCCTTTTTCAAATCTCCAGGGACTTCACCTGATTGCTGTGACTTTTCAAATATCATGGAGAATGGCTTGGTGACTACATCAGCCAATTCCCTTAGGACTCTGGGATGCATCTTGTCAGGTCCCATAGACTTATGTATGTTCAGGTTCCTCAGGTGGTCACGAACCTGATCTTCTCTTACAGTGGGAGGGATTTTGCTCCCCCAGTCCCCATCCTGTGGCCCATCCACTCGAGAGGTGTGGGAAGAGAGGTTGCCAGTGAAGACTGAGGCTAAAAAGCTGTTGAGTACCTCAGCCTTCTCCTCATCCGTTGTAACCAGTTTGGCAGTCATGTTCCTCAGGCAGGTAAGCTTTCTTTGACCTCCTTTTTCTGGCTGACATACCTGTAGAAGCTCTTCTTATTATTCTTTGCATCCCTTGCCAAGTTCAGCTCCAGCCATGCCTTGGCCTTCCTGACACCATCCCTATACAACCAGGCAAAGTCCCTATACTCTCCCAGGATACCTGTGCCTGCTTCCACTGCCTGTGCATGTCCTTCTTTAGTTTGACCGGCAGGTCTCCACTGAGCCATGCCGGTCTCTTGCCTTCCTTTCCTGATTTCTTACACCTGGGGATCGAGAGCTCTTGCGCTCTACGAAAAGCGTCCTTAACTATCTGCGAGCTCTGTTCTGCTCCCTTGTCCCGGAGGGCAGTTTCCCAGGGGGTCCTATTAACTAACTCCTTGAAGAGCAGGTAGTTTGCATTCCAAAAATTCAGGGTCCTGACTTTACTCTTCACCTGACCCATACCCCTCAAGACTGCGAACCCTACCAGTGCATGAACTCCACCACTGCAGCCCAGGCTGCCTCCAATCTTGATGTCACCGATTAGCTCACTTGCACTGGTTACCATCAGGTCCAGTATTACATCCCCTCTGGTGGGGTTGTCTGTTACCTGGCTTAAGCAGTTATCCTCAATGCGTTCCAGGAGTTTCCTGGTTTGCCTAGAGCTTGCCATGTTACTTTTCTAGCAGGTGTCAGGGTGGTTCAAGTCCCCCAGAGGGACAAGAGCCTGCGAGCGTAATGCCTCCTGTAGCTGGGGTAAGAAGGCTTTGTCAATTGGCTCCCCTTGATTGGGCGGTCTGCAGTAAACACCAGCCACAAGGTTGTCTTTGTTGCCTCAGTCTCTAATTGTTGCCCATAAGCTTTCAACCTGCTCGTGGCTATTCTTCATAGACAGCTTTTCACAATTTATCTACTTCCTGATTTAGAGGGCAACAACTTCACCCCACCTTCCTCACCTGTCCCATCTGAACCTCCTGTAGCCATCGATAGCCGCACTCCAGTCATGGGATTCGTCCCACCAAGTTTCATTAATGGCAACTAGGTCGTAGCTTTCCAGCAGCATGGTGGCTTTCAACTCCTGTTTGTTGCCAATGCTGTGTGCATTGGTGTAAAGGCACTTCAGCTGGACTGTTGGCCATATCTTCTTGTTAGAGAAACCTCCTTTGAGGTATTTCACCAGTGTTCCCCTCTTGGCTCCTATTACCTCAGGAGCCCCTGGCTCATCTCCATGAGACTTCAAGTGTGCTGCTGTGTAGCCAGCACGTCTCAGAGCAACAGGCTGAGGGCCCTCGCTAGCACACCATCCCTCTAACCTTGGCATGTCGTCCCATAGCTTGTCATGGGCAAGCCTGATATTATCCCCCTCCCCCTTCAAGACTAGTTTGAAGCTCTGTCAATGAGCCCCACTAGCTTGTGAGCAAAGACCCTCTTCCCCCTTTGAGAAAGGTGAATCATCTGACGCCAGCAGGCCTGGTGGTGTGTAGACCATCCCATTATCAAAAAACCCGAAATTGTGGCAGTGACACCAGCCATGGAGCCATGTATTAATAGACTGTGTCCATTTGTTTCTTGCAATGTCGCTGCCTGCAACTGGAAGGAGAGAGGAAAAAATCACCTGTGCTCCAGAATCCCTTACCAACCGTCCCAAGGCCCTGAAGTCTCTTTCGGTTGCCCTTGGACTACACATTGCAGCTTCATCGTCAACCACATGGAAGAAGAATAATGGGTAATAGTCTGACGTCCGTACCAGGCTAGGAAATTTCCTAGCAATGTCCTTAGCCTGGGCCCCGGGGAGGCATTAACCTTAGTAATTTTCTTCTATAGGAGTCAACTTTTAGTTGGTAATTAATCAGCTAGATTAACCATAGTGAGAATGTAGACAAGTATGCCTATATGGATAACTATGTATTCAGAGCCATAGACACACATTTTCAAGCTTTATCTTAGCTTAAGTACTGCAGAAATGTTATCATCACTTTGTGCACTCTGGATTTATTTCATTTGTCCTTTTCACCTACCCACCTATATATGCATTTCACCTATTCTGTCACCTTTCACCTTTGATATTGTTTGATAAAGCTACCAAAATTAACAGCTTAGCTACCATAAGCTCTCCCTATGGTCAGTAAAGAAAGATAAGTATTTCCAGGGGATGATAAATACGTATATATATTTTAATTTTGCCTGAGTTATCCTGGTTTTCCACAGCTTGGATTCATATATGACTTTCAATATTCCATTAGGCTTTTTACCATATTTGTTCACTAGCTTTCTGTGTATATATAGACTATGCTTAAGATTTGTTCTTTTGTCTATGTTTAGAGGTGATCGGTCCAATATTTGGAGAATGAAAAGGGTAGCATTGGCTTTGACCTAATACAGGATGATGAATGACCACACACCACTCTCTATTTAGTAGAAAGAAGTGCAAAATGGTTAGTAGCTACCTTATAATGGAAGGACAAAATGGATCCTCTCATCTATACATAACATTAAAAAAAAAATTTTTTTTTTCTGGTTCAAATATATGTTAAATTGAAAATTCTCATTCAGAATGATATGAGACAGTTAGGATCGATGTAGAAATGTCCAAATGTTTGTCTTTGATAATGCTAAATTTCCAACAAATAGTAAATGTTATACAATATGTTGTAAGGAGCAAATACTCAAAGAGATAAGCCCAGGTTTTTCCTAAAAATGTTTTACTGCTATACCTATGACACCCTTGTCTGTAATTGAAGGGGCTCTGATAAAGAATGTAAATGAAATAATTCATATGCAGAAAAAGCTTTTGTCTGTTTGAATGGCTATTACCTGTTGACTATGAAACAAACCCCAACTATCGGCTAAAAATTTCTTTTGACATAACTGACATCCACAGTAGGAAGCAAAAATTCTGCAGTGAACAGAAGGTCTAAGTGTGAAAACAGTTTGTTTGTGTTGAAGAAGAAATGACAGAGGTAGTCAGGACATAGACGTATGTACTGACTTTTGGTAGAGTCATATTTGAATGAATGTAGTCCCATACTGTACCTGAGAAAAAACTGTAAACAAAGGGTCAGTATAATTGAAGGGTGAATATAATTAAAGAAACAAGAGCTTTATCCTTATCACTGAGCAGGGTCAATTTAGATGTTGCCCAGGAGCAACTCTTATTAATGCAGAATTTGGGCTTGCTCATTTCTTTCTACCTTTTACTGTTAGGTTCTAAATCTTGCACATGGAGCACCAACAATGTTATCCAAAATATTTTTGAGAAATAAAATGCTAGTGTCAAGTTTCTCTTATTTCCACATCACAACATAACTTATAATGTTGTCAGTTAATTTCACTGCATAATTTCAGAATAGGACTTATCAACTTGTAGGTGACAATCCTTAGAAATAGGTGCCTGAAGTTAGGCACCCAAATAAGTCTTAGTTTCAAAAGTGCTGGGATACTCCCACAGCTTGTACTAGGAGCAATAGTGAATTTTACATGCCTTAATAGATACTTCTGTGTTAAGAGAATTTTATTTCTAATGAGAGATAGCTAGAGGTTGATTAAACCCTGAAGCAAGAGGGCTCAGGGTTGAGGGTATTTTTTGTACATTACATAACTGTAGAATTTATTATCTGTAAAATATTATCTGTTACAAAAATCTAGTCCTTTGAGTTCTGCTAGGTTTTTGGCAGCTTTAGTATCAGAGTAATAAATGGGAAGATGTATTTGTGAAAAGAATGAAACAAGAAGAATCAAAAGACGTCTGTATTAGTGCCTGTACACAATGCTAGAAGGATAAGAAACAAGAAGAGAGAACTGAAAAAAAATGCCGCTAAATGATGGTGGTTGTGATATTGTGGGCATAATTGAAGCCTGGTGAGAAGATTCTTATAACTGGGATGTCAATAGAGCTTAGTACAATCTATATAAAAGAGAGATGGAAAGGTATAGTTATGGAGCACATAGAAAATATTTACAATCCCAGCAAGCTACAGATTAGTAGTGGTAAATGCCAGGGTAAATTTTTATGAACTGGGATACAAAGACTGGAAGGAAAAAGAAATGACAGTGTGTGACTGATATAGATGATAAGGTTCAGAAGAAAAAGAAAACAAGGTCAGTTCAAACTAACTTTTGCATGCTCAGAAACCCAGGATATTTTTGAGACTTAAAAAAAAATGCAAATTCGTTAGGCAGTAAATATGGAAAACCAAGAAATATGAAAGAAACTATAATACTGGATTTTTATAAAATAAAAATTAAAAAAATCTTGCATCTACTTTTTTAGAAGAAAACTGACTTTAATGTGTGCCCATCATTCAAGCATTTGGAACTTCCCAGTGAAAGTGAAAATTAATGGTACCATTAAGAAATCAAGTTTTAATTAAGGCATATAAAACACAAAGGCTGTTAGGAAATAATATTAAAATGCACCAGAGTGGAATATGATACAATTAAAATATAAGGAACAGTAGATGCTTTCAAAGAAGAATATAGGGAACAGGGATTGGTTAATGTGATTTCAAAAATGGGTTCTCATTAACTTGGATTAAACAGAAAAATAGGCATTTCAGAAACCACAAAAAAATAATACAGAATCATACTGATAGAAAAGATTTCAGCATATCATCTGAGATGTTTGTTTGTTTGTTTTCTTCTTTTTTCTTTTTGTTTTTTAATAAGATGTTTGCTACACTTCTGAATTTTAAATATGAAGAAAACACAATGAACATTTTACTTAGCTTTTGTACAATTTACCTTCCCTGAATCAGTTTCTTTGACAAAGAATGTATCTTGGGGGAGAAAAAAAATAAATTCCAACCATGTTTTAAAAATTCCACAGAAGATCTTTACAAGTTATTCTGATAATTACCTACTATATATGGTTAAATATTATTCCTAGCCACTGCTTTCCAAGATAAAATTCTTTATTATACAAGTACAGTCTGTGTTCATTTAGAAATGTTGAAATTACCATTTGCCTCCATATTGTTTCCTTGTGACCAATTTTTGAAAAAGTCCAAAATCATTAAAATCATAGTTAGTCTGCTAATAGTGATCTGTTTTTCATTTATCGCTTCACAAAGCCTTGATATCAGTATACATTCTAAAATAACAATTTCATATTTGCTTTGGATTATTGAAAAGTATATGAATTACAAATGTTGAAATGCAGTGGTTTTCAATCACTTCTGGAGAAATGATAGCATTGATGATATTTTTTATGAAAACTTAGTCTGCTTTGTCATGAAAAAAAAAGAATTACACCATAAAATATTTAAATCAGTATGTATTAGTGTCCTACTTAGATCAGATAAATATTTGAGTAAAGCAGGAAAAATGTTGTAGGCATATGTGTCAGAAAATTTTTCAGAGGAAATGATCATTTATCTAACAAAAGATGAAAAAGAAAAAAAAAAAAGGAAAAATTGATTTGTGTAAAAAAATTACTTGCTTTTAGTAAAAAAAAACCCAGAAAAAGTCCCCCCAGTAGTGCCTCGACATGTAGAAAACTATAAAATGAAATTGATTAATATTTGAGATTCTACTCAGTTAACTTTGTTATCACATTTTCAGTGGTCATCCAGCTTGGGAAATGCATTCTAAGCAGGCTGCTACAAAATGAAAAGCAAATCCCCCAAAGAACAGAAATGTCTTCAATAACTTTGAAGAAAGAAAATCTTGTTAATTTTGATCATTTAACAGCTAGTTTGTATTCCTAAAATGCAATTGTTTTACTCTTCAAAATGTAGTGTATTTGATGATGCAGAGAACGAGCAAATTTGCAGTTCCTCTGGCTAAACTTACTTCCTCACATGAGCCAGCTAATATTAACAATAACAACAAAAAAAGCAAAATATATTCATTTGTTCATCTGTCTTTTTCCCAGAAATGCTTTTTTTTCTAGTGAGTCATCTTTTTCAAACTGGATGGAAGACAATGGACTTTTTGTAATGTTAAAGTTTTTTCAGTAGGAAGATGATGCATGGCTTAAACCACAATAAAAAAACTGTCCTTTGATGTATGATTAAATATTTTTCCCCATGGTATTCCATCAGAAAAAAAGTGAATTTTGCACTATATGCTGTATCTTTATGCAGGCTCATGTCTGCTGTCATATTCTGAACAACTGTGAGTATAGATTATATGGTCATAAATACTGGAACTTTGCTGAAGTAATTTAGATAAGACAGCCAAGAGTGTCCCATAGAAATAGATTCTGACTGAAACTGAAAAGCAATAGGAAATTATTAGGTGTTTCAGTAGACATAGCAACTAGTGATATTAGAAGTAAAAAGGTTTAAATTCAAAGCTATTAAAAAAAGAAATAATCCAGGTATGCTGATATTGTCTGTAAAGAAACCCGGATTTCTTTAAAATAGAAACTTTTTTTTTTTTTAATGGGACATTTGAAATGTCCCATTTCAAAACAAAACAATGTAGCAATTTCCTTACAACTTTACCCATATCTAGAATTACACAAATTCAATCATTTCCACATCTGAATAATAAACTATTTCAGAACTCCTTTGAATATTATTTCAGTTATGGTATGGTTTTTGACGATATAGTTCAACTAAGTATGTTTATTAACCAAGAAATTAAAAATAATCTTAGAGTGGTCTAAAGAAAATTAGCTGTATTTAGTTGACAATACTTTATTTTGTAAAAACATAAAATAAAACATAAAAAATTCTGGATTGTCCTGACTTTTTGAGAGGAATCACTAAGAGGCTACTGATTGAAATGACAGTGAAAGATTATGGTAGCATTTAGCAGCCAACCCTTCTGTAAGCATTTCAGAATCTCACCTAATCTTTAAACAAAAGCTTTTTAGGCATCTACATGTTGACTTTGACAGGTTAAAATCTTGTCCTACTAGTCATTTTTGAGTATTTTGTCCTTTTTTTTGAAAATTGGTGCATCTACTATCCATTTTTCCACTGACTTAATTTTTTTATTTTTTAATTTATGTGTTGATTACTATCTCCCATTCTATCTACAGTCCAGTCACAAATTAAATATAAAAAATAACAAACTCCTTTTTGATTTCTACATGATAATTGACTATATAAATGTGTTTTGACTTGCATACCCTTTGTCTTTTCTCCTAAATTTTTGCAAATAATATGAATATACATTTCAAGACAAGAAAGACAAATTATTTATTTAAGGACTAGTATATGTGAAGCATTTATATTTTGTAATGGCAAATATGAAAAAGATTTCTTCTCACTGTTAAGACAAGTGACTTCTGAACTGAAGTCAGAATCAAAAGAGGAAGCTTGAAACAATTCAGTGTACCTATTTCAAGCCAGTTTGCCAATTGCTAACTGGAGAAATACAGACCCTCAGAAGATCCAGAGAAATACTTTTAAACAGGCAGACATTTGTAAATGTGAATTTTAATGGTAACAGGAATTTTTTTTTTTAATAAGCCAGGCAACTATGGGACATGGTCCACTAGGTCCTGTAGTTAAAATTCACTGACTGCCCCAGAAAGACTCCCTTTGTAATATCAGGCCATTTAAATTGTCACAATTACTTAACAGCCACTGGAAGATGAAATCTATGCATAGATCTGAAAAATTACTGAAGTTGATACATCCTGGTTTATTGCCACAGGCTTGAATTTGAAAAATGCTGTTTTCACTGGAATTTGTTTTTCGTTTTGACTGCTTTCCATTCAAGTCTACTGCTACAATAAAAGGATCAGATTTCTTTTCCTCAGTTTATGAAAGTAAACTATCATGTCGAATCTCTGTACATTTGACCATGACCATGGCATATCATTAGGCCTCTTCTTTTGAGTTATGTGAAGTTTGATTGTGTTTGATTATCAATTGAAAATGTTCACTGGTAATAGAATTAATAGAGTTTTCAATGCTAAAAAAAAAAAAAGTCTAGAAAGACTGCTATTGAGTTGATTTTATTGCTATTGGAGTCTTTGAGTGACAAGTGAAACTCTCCTACCCACTGAATAATAGAATCATTCCTATGGACATAAAATATTTTCTTAAGTATACTGCAGCCAGGGGAAAAATGTCAAACAGTATTTGTCATCCATCCTATGAATTATTAAATGCTATCTATCTCCCTCACTGCAAACAGATGGCAGGCAGCCATTCTGGATGGCAGGAGTCTCTGAAATGGCAGGTGAGAATTGCTCTAGTAGAGGAAAATAATGCTTCATAAAGGTCTGTTTTGAAAGGAAATTCTTGGCAGAAATATTAACAGGGTAATTGATGAGTGATTAGATGTCAGAAGAATGGAAGCATATTATCAAAAATATTTAGGGGGAAAAAAGGGGAGCCTTTTATGGGCTGTGGTAGCTAAAGACAGGAAAAGGGTAGAAGCATGGAACTGAGCACAGAGCCTGCATGGTCTGTAACTTTAAGACTACATGGTACCTTCAGCCTATCAGAGAATCACCCTAGGCAATGCTTATAGTAACAAGTAATTTGGCTCAATAGAAACAGACTAGAAGATCAAAATGATTGTTTCTAAGGTCCTTACATCTAGACAATTTTTAGTTTAGTGTTTTTACATCACACTAGATATAGTCTGATTGGTAGGGCTGAAAATCCCTCAAACACTTGGCCAAAGATGTTCAAAAGTCCAGTCATTCATTCAAAGGTTTTTCCTCCATTAGGGTGAGGAGCACATTTTGTATGTATTTGGAGAAGAGCTTGCAGTTCCATTTCCTCCAAAAGGAATCTAATTCATATGTACCAAAACTTTTCCATGGATTGAAGATGGCAAGTGGGGACAATCAGAGGATTTATTACAAAACTGGGCCAAAATATTCAGACATATCCCTGGACTTCTTCTAAAATCAGTGGTGAAATGAAACAAAAAATAGTATAAAATAATCTATAACTCTCCTTGGATGACTCTATTTCGTCCTGCTGTCTCCAGAGGGACTGTACAGAGACACTGTACCCTTCCTCTCTTACTGCTTCTAGCTCGTCTCTTCTGTCTCATCTCCTTCACTATGAAATTTCATCTATAGATTGATAGTGATTAAATAACCACCTAGAATCTTCTGTTATGTTTTATGATGTCATTAGAACTCCTCAGCAGAACTGATTGATTACTTAGCATTGCTAACCATTTTTTGAGGGTGATACCTCTGAAAATAAATCAGGTTTATTTCAACTGCTTCTATATGAAGAGACTTATGTTCCATTTTATGAGTTTTAATACATGCAATACCATGCTTTCGCATTATTCTGTGAATTATTTTAGTTTATATTTCTGTTCTGTTAAAGAATTTATTGCAATAACTCAACAAACCCTGAGCTACAAATTATTCCTGAAATCAGTGAGATTTAAAAACCTGAAGTTCTTTGTGCTGTTGATTAATAAAGATAACTTTAAGATAAACTTAAGCGTTGTCTTAGTGTCTTGCAAAATAAGATTCCATTAAACAAATTTGACATACTTGAATTTAGAATCTGTTAATATGAATTTAAAGTATAAACGTGATACACAACCTGGACAAGTTAGTTTTATGATGCAAGATGAGAGAAAAAGATTTAGTTTCAAAATTGTACACTTTAGTTAGTAAATTTAATTCATATAGTTGAAGTACTTCTTGGAATGTGAAAAGCAATGACCAGGAATGTAAGTATTTGGGTTATGTTGAATGAGTATATGTATAAGATTGAACTTCTGCCTCTTCAGGTTAAGTCTCTCTGCTCTTATAAAACAGGTGGCTCTTACAAAACAGGTGACATACTTGGAAATACTTGTTGACTGTGGGTTTATATTTTTATACTTTTATTCTAACTTCTTACATTACCATTTTTACATTGTAAAATGTATATTAATGAAGTCTCTGTCAGGGCCTGGAGCACACTCCTTTTGTTGTGGGCTCACGCTGGATGGCAGCTCAGCCCCATGCAGCTGCTCACTCACTCCCCACAGTGGGATGGGGAGAATCAGAAGGGCAAGAGCAAAAATCCTCATGGGCTGAGACAAAGACAGTTTGATAGGTAAAGCAAAAGCTGTGCATGCAAGCAAAGCAAAACAAGGAATTCATTCACTGCCTCCCATTGGCAGGCAGGTGTTCAGCCATCTCCAGGAAAGCAGGGCTCCATCATGCGTAACAGTTACTTGGGAAGACAAAACGCCGTAACTCCGAACATCCCCTCTTCCTCCTTCTTCCCCCAGCTGTTACTGCTGAGAATGACATCATATGGTGTGGAATATCCCTTTGGTCAGCTGGGGTCAGCAGTCCTAGCTGTGTGCCCTCCCAGCTTCTTGTGCACCCCCAGCCTACTCTCTGGTGGGGCAGTGTGAGGAGCAGAAAAGGCCTTGACTCTGTGTAAGCACTGCTCAGCAATAACTAAAATGTAGGTGTTGACTCCATCCCAGCCAGGCCCAGTACATCCTTGTAAGGAGTTCAACTGGCCAGCTTCAAGGTCAGCTTGCTGATGAGGGAGAGGTGGTTTAGATGCCTCAGCTGGCCTTCGAAGAAAAAATATAATTGGAAGAAGCCTCAGGAAGGCCCCACTGAGCTGCTCTGCTAAGAGGTCTCAGCAAGAGCTCCCTGTTCTTTCACTTGGAAGTTTTTTGAAGCAGAGGCTCTCATGTTTGATACCAACCTGAGCCAGGTTGCAATGATGCTGCAGTCATACCCATGCCTGGCCATGTACCCCATTGGTCTGGACCCTGGCCTTGACCAGCAGATTGACCAGCAGATTAACCAGCTTGACCTCGGATGTGCCTCAGCATTAAGGACTTGCCTGGTGACCACTGGACTGTCTGATCCCAGCTGGTGTTTCTGGACCTGACCATGACTCACTGGCTCCACTTCCTGGCTTGACCCCAGACCTGCCCCATTAGTAGGGACTTGCCTGGTGATCTGGACTGATGAATCTGGCTACTGCCCCTATGCTACTGCTTCGCTCTCCTTGCTTGGGTGCTGTGGGATGAAGTCCTGCTCCTGCCAACCATGTTACCACCCACAGCTCCCCTGCCTTTGCTGCTCCCTGACACTTCCATAACAACCGCAAATTATGAATGTGACATTCAGCAGACACAGTTGAAAGTATCAAGACTCTGAAAAACTTGCTTTCATGACATAACGGCCAACATACGTAATAGAATGATTGCTGTAAAATATTAGGTGAACATATGGACAATGAAAAAGAATTTTGCAGAACAAAAGAGGTGCATGTGGTGGGGGACAGATGGCCAGATAGATCAATCAATTGATCAAACTGAAGTGACCATCTGAGGAATGGGAACCTCTCAACAGAACCTTTGTGCAGTGAATACAAGGAACAACTAAGAAAAAGAAAAAAAAAAAAGTGAACTACCTGATTTTATGATACAGTCTGGTCTATTTTCTCCGAAAAGCAAAACTGGGATATCAAAAAAGAGGTAGAAAATACATGATACTAAATTAAGAACAGTAAATCTCCAAGATAGTTAATATTCATTCAAAAGATAACAGGAGAACTCAATACATTGCTGTTTCAAATCAATAAATTTGTGGATATTAAAGAAACACGCAGAAAAGTGACTCAGGTACCAGGATCCTGTGGTACATCCTGGACAGGTGCCCAGTCCAGACAAATGGAAGACCAAAATACTGGGTCATTACTGTAATATAGACCCAGTGCTTGACATAAATGCATCCATGTATAAAAGGACCTAAGGAGTAGTGTCTGGAGAACGGAAATTAAGATGTTTAATATAGAAAGATAAAATCCTTTGAAATAAGAAAAGGACAAGAAGGAAATAGATTTTTTAGGGTTTTTTTAATTCTCTTAATTAGTTGTAGAGTATCACTTGTAAATGTCAGGCAGCAAATTTAAAGTTTTTGGATAAATTTTCTGGATAAAAGAAACAAACAAAGGGGAAGGGGACGTTATGTACTGTAGGACTTATACATTTTTGCTGATCAAGATATGGTCCCAAAACAAAATAAATTACTTTCTCAGTTTTGAATAAGACTAATGAGAATAAATATGTGAAGGCGTTATTAAAATGTCTAAATGGAAGCATATGTCACTCAGTTTACTGCAGTCATATTTGGGAATCAGCCAATCTTCATCTGATAGTTCTGAAATTTCAAATCCAATACCAAGTATTTTGAGCAGACCTATTTATTATATAATTTAACAATGGTATACAACTGAAGAATGGTTATTTAGGACTTATATATAAGAAAAGAAAAGAATGGTTAGGGTCAGATATGTCAGTGTGACCACCACAAATATGTGCTAGAAGAAACCAGGCAGGAAAGGGAAATAAGTGGAAAGGGGGGCACAATGCAACTTTGAGTACATTAAAAATTGATTACACTAAATGAAACCAATATATTTTATAACCTTTTGGGGAAATATGGGAAATAGATATCTTCTATTTAAAATTCAGATTTTAATTCAATGTTACATGGGAAATTTGTTAAGGTGGAAGCACTTTAATACACTGCAGGTAAAGTGACTAAAGAGCATATGACAGAAATGAACTTCTAGTCATCAGGGAATTAAACAGTGGAATTTCCCAAGAAATAATGTGGGCTAATTTAATAAGTTCATTAAAGATCTTATCATAAAAGTAACTTTATTTGCTGAAAACACTTTATGAGATATCACTGATGTGAAAGAAGACTATGATGTCATTAATGATGACATTGAATAAATATAATAATAAATTGAAAGGCAATAGCATAAAATGCACTGTCCTGGAACAGAGACTGAAGATTAATCCATGTTTAGATAAATTAATTTAACTTACTACAAGTAAATAAAAACCCAATTAATATATATTACTTCTACAACTTAGTATGGGAAAAGACTGGGTTAGACTGGGAAAGTGTGGGAAAACATACAGAAGCAGATTAAAAGAGGTAGAGTGTCCAAAATAAAGGCTGAGGGAGGATGTGCTTACCATTATAAATACATCCATAGAGTACACCACTAATCAGAGCTATTTCAACTAAGAGACAAGGCTGGCACAAGCCCAAATTAGTATAAACTATCAAAAAATAAAGTAATGCTGGAATTTGGAAGGTGGTCTCTAAATAACATAGAGGAAGTTGAGAACAAATATCTGCTTGCATTAGTGGAGCGAAAAACACATTAAGTGATATAGAGTTCAATCAGTTCATTTAAAGACTGTATGATGGCCCTTGAATCTCATAGTATGTAAGTGCAGTGATGCTCACTGAGATAAACAGTTTGAATTAATCACATTCTTTTATGGATTCTATGATTTTTTAAAAGTGTTCTGAGTTTTCCATAAAACAGTCTTAAAAACAATGTTGTATGCTAGTTATTATTTGGGGAAAATAAGCTGGACAGAAGGGAGAAAAAAAGAACAACATGAGCAAGAAAGCTCTGGGGTCAAGATTAAGACAGGTAGATCACTTACCAATTACTGTAGTGGGCAAAACAGACTCATCGTAGGGAAATCAACATTATTTATTGTTAATTACAACAAATATTTTATTACTGATTTGGGTAGTGGAAAAAAAAAACCCACAAGAAAAAAGAAACAGACATTTACACTTTTCCTCCCCTTTTCTGTTCAAAGCATAGACTTGATATGTAAAACAAAAAGCTCAACTTCTCTCCAAACATCTGTCCTCCACACCCTGTTATCGTCATGGATTACACTCAGTCCCTTCAGTGAATCAACAGATGGCACTGGGGTGGTGGGTGGGGGTTGCAGTGAGGATGTAGCAGCTCCTCTCGGCTGCTCATTCCTTCCCATTCTTTTCCTACGCTCCAGCGCATGTTCTCCACAGGACTCCCTCCCTTTGGGTTGCTCCAGTGTGGGCTCATCCCTGAGCTGCAGTCCCTTTGGAAGATATGCCTGCCCTGCCATACAGCACCTCCTGCTCCTCTGACCTTGGTGATCCCCCTGTTGTTCTGCATTCTTTTTGTTCCCTCTTCCTCTCTATCCAGTATTTTCTGCCCTTTCTTAAATATCTTTTCACAGAGGCACCACCAAGTTCACTGATGGGCTCAGCTTTGGCCTGTGGTGAGTCCACTGCAGATCCTGCTGGAACTGGCAGTGTCTGGCAAAGGACAACCCCTGAGCTTTTCCCAAAGATGCCACCCCTGCTACCCCTGGCTACCAAAGCCTTGTCTTATACACTTAGTACACCTTCCAACCTGATAACCTTCTACCATGAAATGACTACCTTGGTCATTATCTAGAGGTGAGAGCAGTGGATACTGTCTACCTTGACTTCAGTAAGGCTTTTGACACAGTCTTCCATAAGATCCTCATGGAGAAGCTGATGAAATAGCAGCTGGATGAGCAGACAGTGACGTGGATTGAAAACTGGCTGAATGGCTAGGCCCAGAGGGTGGTGATCAGTAGCAAGAAGTCTAGATGGAAGCCAGTAACAAGTGTTGTACCCCAAGGATCAAGACTGGGTCCAATCCTCTTCTAAATCTTCATTAATGAGCTGGATGACGGGGCAAAGTGCACCCTCAGCAAGTTTGCTGATGACACAAAACTGGGGATGAGTGCCTGATACACAAGAGGGACATGCTGCCATCCAGAGGGACCTCAGGAGGCTGAAGAAATGGGATGACGGGAACCTTATGAAGTTCAACATGGGGAAATGCAAGGTCCTGCACACAAGAAAGAACAGCCACATGTACGAGTCCATGCTGGGGACCAACTGGCTAGAAAGCAGATTTGCAGAAAAGACCTTTGGAGACCTGCTGGACAGCAAGCTGAACAGCAGACAGCGCTGTGCCTTTGCCACAGAGAAGGCTAATGATACCCTGGGCTGCATTAAGCAAAGTATTGCCAGCAGGTTGAAGGAGGTGATCCTTCCCCTCTACTCTGTCCTGGCAAGGCCAGACCTGGACTGCTGTGTCCAGTTCTGGGCTCCTCAGTGCAAGAGAGACATGGACATACTGGAGAGACTCCAACAAAGGACCACAAAGATGATGAAGGGACTGGAGCATCTCACTTATGAGGAAAGGCTGAGAGCTCTGGGACAGTTCAGCCCAGAGGAGAGAAGGCTCAGGTGGGATCTCATGAATATATATAAATACCTGAAGGGAAGGAAGAGGACAGGGCCAGGTTCTTTTCAGTGGTGCCCACTGACAGGACCAGAAACACTGAAACACAACTGAAACACAGGGGTTTCCCTCTGAACATCAGGAAACATTTTTTTTTTTTTACTGTGAGGATGACTGAGCCCTGGCACAGGTTGCCCAGAGAGGTTGTGGAATCTCCAGCCTTGGAGATATTCGAAGGTCATTTGGACATGGTCCTGGGCACCAGGCTTTAGGAGTCACTGCTTGAGCAGGAGGTTGGATCAGATGACCTCTAGAGGTCTCTTCCAACATTAACCATTCTGTGATTCTGTGATTCTGTTATCAAGTGTGTTTTACAGATGGAAAAGTAGGCCAAGATTCATATTCAGGCTCAATCACTGGGGTAAAACTGTTTTCCAATGGGTGAGTCTTCTAAGACCAAATTATTTATTTAATATTTGGAATGGGAGGGTATTGGGTGTTAGGGTTTAATTGAAACATAACCTGGCGTGACATAAACGAAAACTGGCATGTGAAGCAGATGATCTTTTTGGGTCCTATACAGAAGGCTAAACAGTCACTTGTTGACCTTTAGTTTTTTTACACAATCACGTACCAGACGACAAAGGTAACAGCTTTACCAACGGGAACAAGAATTCAGGATTACCTGACTGTTTCCATTTCATTCATCTGTTGACATTTTCCATGGTCATGTCAGAATCTCCGGATTATGTTTGAGAAAGAGTACTTTTTTTTTTAATACAATAGCATATAACCAGAAACAGAGCTAGAAAACATTTGTGTACAGGGTTCATGAACTACTGGTCACAGCAAACGACCTTGGAATCTGAAAACATCATCCAGCCAAGTAAGCAATATTGGATTTGTGTCAGGAGCGTAAAATATTTAAAGACAAATAATAGAGGATCACAGGCAATTCCAGGATAGTGTGTGTGGACAGTTTGGCAGCTGTTAGATTTACAACACCACGGTTCTATCTGTGTGGGCATAAACCAGTCAAGTTGTTCTATAGCAGGTGTCATAATCATTTTACAGGGCATTTAAAAAGGAATATGCAACAAGGACACATTTTCCCTAAGGAAAGCCATAAATAAGAACAAGTTTTTTGAAGAAAGAGTAAAGGGCATTTAGTCTGTCTAAACACATTCCCTTCTCTGTATTTCATTTTCTTCATTGTGCTATATAATCACCGTTTGTTGAATGATTCCGGTGTTTTTCCTTGAATACCCTTGCCTAACAAGCCATTAGATACATTTATTATTCTTCAGAAGCCAAATTGCTTCTCTAAGTCTGCATAATATGATTTTGTTTTGACTTCTGTGTATGTTAGCTTATAGTGTTATCAGTCAGGTAGGTTCAAAATCATATAATTTCTTTATGCTGTTTGAATTATGTAGTCATTAAAACAATGTTTATTTTCATACTCACATGTGCACAAAACAAACTAACCAAGCAACTGAAAAGGTACAGTCACAGTATAAATGGTAAGTTTAAACACTGAAAAAGAGGACAGTACAAACCTAAGGTGTTAAAAGAACTCAAGTCACACACGTTGGGCCTAATTTCCCATTGGCCAACTGCACAGTGGATGGATAACCCAAAATAAACAAGTTCTGAAGTACTCATCTGTATTAGGATTGCATACGGGTAACATTGATAATAATAGAGAGCCAAGCAATGATATTGAAGTCATAACCTCCTGTATTGGGGAAGATAAAGAAAGAGGCTATTTGAGATATTGATATCTTTTCCTTTCACTGAGGTTCCACCATGTCAGGATTGAAGTAATGCACAGAAAAAGAAACTCTCTTATTAATTTAGTTAAAATAACCTAAAACATTATTCATTCATTCAGAAATACTTTAAAGAACTTCTTTTAAAGGCCTTTGTTCAGTTGTTTCCTTGTATCTAAATCTTCATCTTTTCCTTTAATAACATTTTTTCAGTCATGTTACTCTGTCTCTCAGTTAGGAAAAAGTGTGCATTTCAGCCTTTCTGCCAGAATTTCCTTGCACCTCTTTCAGAATCCACTCAACCAGGCACCTCGGGTGGCTAATTTAACTCATTCAGTCCTCATATGTCTTGTCTCTTTCTTAGATAAAGGCTTTTGGGACTTACTGGGCTTACTCTCCTTCCAGATCTGTGAGAGTAAAAGCTATTCTCCTTGGAGAAAAATGGGAGACGTCAACCAGCAAATAGATCCTGGTGCTGCTTTCTTTTTTGTTTGTTGTTTGCCCTTCATCTTTTCTAATTCCTTGGATTTAACTCAGGTAGGTTAAAATTGAATACATAAACCATCTATGAAATAATTATGGAAATCAGTGCATGAATTCCTGGTTATTAATTGGGGCACTACTAAGGCACTACTCCTAAAGACATTAATAGACTAATAGTCCTCAGAAGAAAAGATTCCTCAGTTCCTGCTCCAAAGACAGTTATCATCCATGGGATTTTTAACCAGCCTGTCTGATTTTATTGCACTGTTTCTGAATGAAGGTATGTAAACAGATATTAGCTGGGATAGCTGCCACTTTCCTGAGTAGCTATTTCTCTTTTTTTTATTATAGCATCACTTATTTTTTCAAATTAAGTGGCTTAAACATATACCGTATACAAATTTTTTGAAGGTTAATGATAAAGCCAGGTGTACCCGTTCGCAGCTGAGTGCCCTCAGAGACCGTGTTCTTTGATTTAACACTCCTTTTCTCACACCAGGAAGCTTGTATTCTTCTTTTCAGTGGGAGGAAGGGAAACAAACCGTAGCCTCATGTGAGCATTCCTTGACTGGTGGAAGAAGAAAGGTTGGCTACAGTGAGGCTTAAGATCTCCCACTTCTTGAATGACTGCTGCAACCTTTTTTTAGCTCTTACTGGAGATATCTTCTCCTCAAACTGTACTTTAAAATGAAGAGATACATATGCATTCTGCTGTAAAGCTTTTGTATTGTCAGCTAGTTCTAAGAGCACTTTCAAAATGCCAACCACAATGGACTGGCAAATGGAAATAGAATGTCATCTAGTTTCTGTCATCTGGTTTCTACATTATAATTAGGCTTGCCTGGGAAAAGGAGATTTGCTTACACAGTGACAGGTTTAGGAATGTTCATAAGCAGATGCTTAAAAGCCTTTTCCAGTCATATGAGGTGTTTAGATTCTGGATCGTGATGTTTTCAAAACATAGTTCAAATGTCTGCTATCTACTTAATTCCTGTTTTATATCTGACCCACATCTTTTGGGTGGTTTATGCCCCCTTCTTCTTTCTGGTATGTGTAAAGCCACAATGTATCATCTGGATGTTTCAAAGTAGTTTGGATTTAACAGTTACAGGTCTCAACTGCGATTTCTCATAAGAATTCTTCACTTATTACCAAAAAGAAAATGCGTACTATTTAGAGCCAGAATCCAAAAGCTATACCACATAATCAACAAGAAGACATTGGTATTAGGCTTCTGTACAACATATGGAAATCTAATGTAATACTCTCCCCATGTCTCCACTTTTTGTTGATGTTTTATGCAGACAGAGAAAGAAATGTACACCTGGGTGCTGGCGGGTTTTTTTCTTCTTTTTTCCTTTTTCTTTTTTTTTTTTTTTAATGACAATTACAGAGTAAGGGCAGCCCCATTTTTATGCATGGAGTTGAAAAAGTACAGGCACAGAAAAGTTTCTGAGATTGTATCAGGCTAGGCTATTGCATAGCATTAAATAAAGGTAAAGCTATGAGCAAATGAGCAAAATATAGCCTGCACAGTGTCACAGAGGTCCAACTGAGGATGCACCAGGCAATTTGTCTTACTATTACTCACACCTGATCTACAAATATAAACACTTGATGATTCAGCAGCCCTTAATAGAAGTCCTGTATATTGTGTCACTCCAAAGGGACCTGCACAATCAATGGAAAAGAAAAATGGCAAAGGACTGAGTCATTTGACTGTTAAACACAAGCAAATGACTTTTTGCTTTGCACACTTAGACCCTTGCTGCAGGAGAAGTATATTGTATGCAGTGGAAAACAACAGAGAATTTGTCACCAGACAAGATTGTGCTCACTGAGTGTTGGGATATACATAGAAATTAATTTTTCATAATCTTTTCTCTCCTGTTTCAAAGAAGAATCCCAGTTTTCTGGAGGCTTAGCAAGAAAATACACTAACTGTACTTTTCATCACCATGTCCAAACCAAAGCACATGAGTGCAAGCTGATAACTGAGACTCTGGCAATCTCTTCTCAAACACTTAAAGTGATTTGTTTAAATGCAGTCAAGTCATAACATCTAAAAGAAGTAATGAGAAGACAATTTCCTATCTCAGTACCAGTCTGAAACATCAGACTTAATGCTTATGGAAGTTGTCAGTAGTCCTAAGCTCTCTCTATAAAAAAGTGGGACAAGTCTGTGAAAATAGGCAGCTGATTTGAATGTCCCCATTCCCCGTCCCTCTGTGCCGCTCAGGGGGGAGGAGGTAGAGAATAATTGGGAGTGAAGTTAAGCCTGGGAAAAAGGGAGGGGTGGGGCGAAGGTGTTTTAAGACTTGGTTTTATTTCTCATTCCCCTACTCTGATTGGATTGTTAATAAATTAAGCTAATTTCCCCAAGTTGAGTCTCTTTTTTGCGTCACAGTATCTGCTGAGTGTTGTCTCCCTGTCCTTATCTCGACCCACAAGCCTTTCATTATATTTTCTCTCCCCTGTCCAGTTGAGGAGGGGGAGTGATAGAGCGGCTTTGGTGGGCACCTGGCGTCCTGCCAGGGTCAACCCACCGCAGATAGAAAGATTCGTGATAGCTGAATATCTGTTTACTGCTTTGTTTTTCTGTCTGGTGTTAGTGAAGGTATTGGTACAACGAGTACACAACAGTATGACAGGATACATTTATGCATATTGGTAAATATTGTCTTTCAGCATCCATATCAGAAAGAGGTATCAAACAAATTAAGCAAATAACATATGACAGAATATAAGACTGTCCTATAAATTTTCCAGCATCCCCATCTGAAACCAAAACTGAAGGAATCTCACATTTATATTAGCTTTTAGAAACAATTTATTTGCACTGTTTCAGCTTCTTAGAATACACTACAAAGTAATCTGGCAAAGTTCAATTTGGAGTGATAACAATTAAAAAAAAAGAACAAAACCTGATATAACCCAACATAAGTAATTTATTTTTGCATTTGATGCCAGCTTGCAGGTCAGGTACACAGTGTTTGCAAGAGATGAAGCAAAGCAAATGAGAAAGCACTTCTGTGACATTTTACATTTCACTGAGTCTCCCAATTATCACTGAGCAGTTTGATATCCTACAGCTAAAGATCCAAATCCTGCAACCCATTCTAAGTTATATTCATTAAGAAAGTTTGTACTTCACATGAGATCAAGATGAAAAGTAGATATTTAAATCCAAGGTATATCCTCTTCAACTGTGTAGGTTTATCTTTATAGGTTTTTACATACTGATACCATAGGACAAAATGTTATTACTGAGCATACCCAGAAGTCATTGAGGGTTCAGATAAGAAAAGGTCACTGAATCAACATGATTAAATTACTCATATATTTAAAATTTTGCACAGATATCTTTAATTTATAATGTTAAATAAAGACATCATAAGCCAGAAAAATTATAAATACAAACATAAACATATACAAATATATATATATGTAATACTAAGATCCTAAGGCTTCCTTTCCAAAGAGCCTTTCTATTTTCATTCAAAAAACTTGTATTGTCTTTGATATTTAAATAAAACTAAAATTAATACATGAAAAAATATACATAGGTAATTTATAAAAGTAACTAGGAATGCAAGATACTAATCCTGAAACAATCAAAGTGATCCTTTTCAAAAAGGCTGAACATCTCTCCCCTTATGAATAAAATTCCTTGAGGAGGTCTAAGATGAAACAATAAAAAATTGTGAGGTCCCCAAAATGCAAAAATCACATGAAAATATTGATTTATAAATTAAAATTATTTTTACTTGGTCTCTGCTAATTGCTAGTTTTACCAACTTCTCTGTACTGTCATAAGCAACTATTTGGGCATGTTACACCATACTACCTCTAAAGTATAAAAAAATTCAATTAAATTCTGCAAGGGTGCATGCATATGCATGTGTGTTCATGCATGATTTTATTGAAAATAATTCGTTTTGTTCTTTCATGCACCTAAACAGTGACTTGATTTCTCTTTTCTCCATAAGAATGTCACCATCTTGCATCTTCAGCATGTTTCCGCATAGTCTTTGAGCTTGCTTTTAAGTGAAGACACACCAAGTTGCTCTAAGCAACTAAAAGTCTACTTGCAGCTCAGAATAACTGAAATCTATCTCCCACTTTTAAACTGGCACTGAATTTGTGTTCAACACTCTAGGTTGAAAAAAAACTAATAAGTAGATTTATGAGGTTATTTGTTCTATTATTGTTAGAATTCTTCTATTGTTACTCTACTATTCTTTTGCTTGCCTACTCTAAAATATTTATATACAATAGTCTTATAAGTTTCTGGACATTTCTTATTGAATTCTCCTTTTATTTATTGTATCAAAAAGTGATAAGTAACAGTCAAATCCAAATTAGTCAGCTAGCAAAGAGTTTCAACTCATGCAACACTAGTATACTAATGGCAAATTGTTAATATATTTTTTAATATACAGGATGATGTGTTGTGGTGAGTTGACCCTGGCAGGACGCCAGGTGCCCACCAAAGCTGCTCTATCACTCCCCCTCCTCAACTGGACAGGGGAGAGAAAATATAATGAAAGGCTTGTGGGTCGAGATAAGGACAGGGAGACAACACTCAGCAGATACTGTGACGCAAAAAAGAGACTCAACTTGGGGAAATTAGCTTAATTTATTAACAATCCAATCAGAGTAGGGGAATGAGAAATAAAACCAAGTCTTAAAACACCTTCGCCCCACCCCTCCCTTTTTCCCAGGCTTAACTTCACTCCCGATTATTCTCTACCTCCTCCCCCTGAGCAGCTCAGGGGGACGGGGAGTAAGGGTTGCAACCAGTTCATCATGCTTTGTTTGTGCTGCTCCATCCTCCTCAGGGGGAGGACTCCTCACACTCTTCCCCTGCTCCAGCGTGGGGTCCCTCCCACGGCATACAGTCTTCCACAAACTTCTCCAGGATGAGTCCTTCCCACGGGAGACAGTTCTTCACAAACTGCTCCAGCATGGGTCCTTTCCACAGGGTGCAGTCCTTCAGGAACAGACTGCTCCAGCGTGGGTCCCCCGCAGGGTCACAAGTCCTGCCAGAAAACCTGCTCCAGTGTGGGCTCCTCTCTCCATGGGTCCACAAGGTCCTGCCAGGAGCCTGTTCCAGTGTGGACTTCCCACGGGGTCACAGCCTCCTTTGGGTATCCACCTGCTCCCGCATGGAGGCCCTCCATGGGCTGCAGGTGGATAGCTGTTCCACCATGGCCCTCCATGGGCTGCAGGGGGACAGCCTGCCTCACCATGGTCTTCACCACGGGCTGCAAGAGAATCTCTGCTCCAGTGCCTGGAACACCTCCTCCCCCTCCTTCTCCCCTGACCTTGGTGTCTGCAGAGTCGTTCCTCTCACATATTCTCACTCCTCTCTCTAGCTGCAATTGCGCATGTTTTTTTGTTCCTCCTTAAATATGTTATATCACAAGGGTGCTACCACCATCACTGATTGGCTTGGCCTTGGCCAGAGGCAGGTCCATCTTGGAGCCGGCTGGGATTGGCTCTATCAGACATGGGGGAGGCTTCTAGGAGCTTCTCACAGAAGCCACCCCTGTAGTCCCCCGCTACGAAAACCTTGCCACACAAACCCAATACATGTGTTATTTAGAACTGGCATCTGTAGTCAGACTACACATAGTCTCTAATCTCCCAGAGTTATCAATAACCCTGATTACTTGACCCGACTCACCTTCTGTAGCTGATTGTCTCTGTGAGATAAAGTACATTTTCTGCTGGAAATACAATACAGGAGAGAGGAAACAGTCTAGGAAGTTCCTGGAGTGTGTGGAAGATAATTTCCTGACACAGCTGGTGAGGGAGCCAACTAGGGAAGGCGGCCTGCTGGACCTGTTGCTAGTGAACAGAGAAGGACTTGTGGGTGATGTGATGGCTGGAGGCCCTCTTGGGCATAGCAATCATGAAATGATAGATTTTTCGATTCTTGGAGAAGTGAGGAGGGCGGTTAGCAGAACTGCTACTTTAGACCTCTGGAGCACAGACTTTGGCCTGTTTAGGGGCCTGGTTGACAGAGTGCCTCGGGAGGCAGTCCTGAAGGGCAAAGGAGTCCAGGAAGGCTATACATTCTTCAAGAAGGAAATCTTAAAGGCACAGGAACAGGCCCTCCCTATGTGCCGAAAGATGAGCCAGCGGGGAAGACCAGCATGGCTGAACAGAGCGCTTTGGCTGGAACTCAGAAAAAAAAAAGAGAGTTTATGGCCTTTGGAAGAAGGGGCAGGCAACTCAGGAGGACTACAAAGATGTTGTGAGGTTATGCAGGGAGAAAATTAGAAGGGTCAAAGCCCAACTAGCCCAACAATCTGGTTGCTGCTGTAAAAGACAATAAAAAATGTTTCTACAAATATGTTAGCAACAAAAGGAAGACAGGGATGGGGAGCAGAATGAAGCCCCCATAGTCCAAGTGGAAATGGTTAGCAACCTGCTACACCACCTAGACACACACAAGTCTATGGGGCTGGATGGGATCCACCCAAGGGTACTGAGGGAGCTGGCAGAAGTGCTCACCAAGCCACTTTCAATCTTTTACCAGCAGTCTTGGCTAGCTGGGGAGGTCCCAGTTGACTGGAGGTGAGAAAATGTGATGCCCATCTACAAGAAGGGCCGGAAGGAGGATCTGAGGAACTACATGCCTGTCAGTCTGACCTTGGTGCCAAGGAAGGTTATGGAACAGATCATCTTCAGTGCCATCACATGGCATGTACAGGACAACCAGGCGATCAAGCCCAGTCCGCACAGGTTTATGAAAGGCAGGTCCTGCTTGAGTAACCCAATCTCCTTCTATGGCAAGGTGACAAGCTTCATGGATGAGGGAAAGGCTGTGGATGTTGTCTACCTGGACCTTAGTAAAGCTGACACTGTTTCCCACAGCATTCTCCTGGAGAAACTGGCTGCTCATGGCTTGGACGGGCATACTGTTCACTGAGTAAAAAACTTTCTGGATGGCTAGGCCCAAAGAGTTGTGGTGAACGAAGTTAAATCCAGTTGGTGGCCAGTCACAAGTGGTGCTGAGGGTAGGAAGGCTCTACAGAGGGATCTGGATAGGCTGGATCAATGGGCTGAGGCCAAGTGTATGAGATGCAACAAGGCCAAGTGCCGGGTCCTGCACTTCGGTCACAACAACCCCATGCAATGCTACAGGCTTGGGGAAGAGTGCCTAGAAAGCTACATGGCAGAAAAGGACCTGAGGGTGTTGGTTGACAGCCAGCTGAATATGAGCCGGCAGTGTGCCCAGGTGGCCAAGAAGGCCAACAGCATCCTGGCTTG
>WAAD01028674.1:9805-23678 GCA_013389945.1 Fregata magnificens | reverse complement strand
TCTGGAAATATTCAAAACCCTCCTGGAAGCAGTCCTGTGCACTGGCTCCAGGTGAACCTGCTCAAGCAGAGGGGTTGGACAAGATCATCTCCAGCGGTCCCTTCCAGCCCCATTCTGTGGTTCTGTGATTCTGTGAAGTCTAAGCCAACTTTCTTTATGATTTTAAGGGCCAGCAAAAACTATGTGCTTGTTCTATACATTGAAAGTACATATCCAGTGATATTGCAAGCAATGATGTAAATACTCTCTTTTGTCTAAGTCAAGAGCTTTTAACCTGTTCTCCTCTTTCTACAAGTCTCTCAAATTCATGAAATCTGAAAACATTGAGCACAGTTGTGGACTTTCTGCTGTTGTAGCAACAGGAGTCAGATCATGGGATGTACTAGTCAGGTTACATAAGTGGTCAAACCTTTATAAGCATGTATATCTATTCACGTGACATGGATGGACCTACAGCGTATGTAGCTGTTGAAGACCTCCTACTGTCGCCACAGCCTTTGACTGCATGTTTTCCCCACTAATATGCCGTAAATGTCTAGATATCAGAAACTCTGTTGAGCTGATTTGTAGGCTTGTTTAACAATCACTAAAGGGTTCCAGTCTATAGTCCAGTTAGAACTACCTGAAATCTTGGTAATAAATATTAGTGGCAAATATGTGAGAACACACCTTAGACCCAAGTTCTCTGGTCATATGAAGAATCTCTTATTTCAAATATGGTAGTCGCTTTCTTATTTCTAATTTTATATATAATTCAAACCTTGTTATCTTCTCAGAGATTTTGTCACTCTCTCCACTAATGTTTATTTTCTTACAGGCTGTGTTTAAACCCACCACCTGTACTGAAGGACAAAGATGCAGAAAATTAAATTTAAACCCAAACTGGAGTTCAAAAAAATTAAATGAAATCTGAACAAAAACCCACACTAAGAACTTAACAGTTTTGTCAGAAGTTCATAATTCTTGCCAGACAAAAGGCTTACCATTAACCTAGCTCTTAAATATCACAAGAGATCAACACATTGGATAAAGCTGCAACTGGAACAAGGAGCCACAAAGAAGTACTTGCCTTTGCAGCACATACTAGCCATTTCCCAGTCATCCAACATTAGTAATAGTGAGCTAGTTAACCAAACTATTTGAAACTTCATGTCTATGGATTGGATGGATAGGCACTGGATCTAAACACAGTATGAAATAGCACATTCTTCCCATAAATAGTAACGGTCCAGCCACTTTCCGGCTGTTGCCAGCTGCTTTTTGCATATTCTTTTAGAGACATACCTGATTATGTTAAGTATGCAGGTTGGCAAACTGCAGTTTTGTTTTGACAAGCATAAACCTTGAGCAAATTCAGACTTCAGTACAGTGATTCTATCTTTACTGTAGAATAAATAAGAGATGGACCCTGTATTAGAATAATATTGGGACAGTAGATAAAAATTAGAGGAATTATGGTATAAAAGAATACCTGTGAGAGGATATCTCACATTTAATGAAGAGAGTTAACTGGTTTACAAGAATCCCTGTTAGGCTGAACAGCAACAGAATTAGGAAGCTGTGAAATGTTATATACAGTTTATGATCATTATACAATGCTTGGAAAAAAAAAACTTTCATAATCAGTATGCAGTTCATCAAAAGTAACTTCTGAAAGCGTGTTAGTTCGGAAAGTTACATGTTTGTCAAGGTAAACATTATAATACACTGCCTAGTCAGATCTCTGTGTGTGTTTGCGATAAGGTCTCCATCTAGGGGTTAGCCTACATATAACATGGAACCAAAGCTTTACACTGAGATTCTGCAGAAAGCTGAAACTAAGGGCCAGATCTTTAACTCTCCTGAAGTCAGAGATATTGTGCCAACAAAGGATTCTTAAAGTAAAAAACACCCAACCAAAGTGGAAAAAAGAAAACACATAACCCACCCCTCAAAAAAACAGAATCACCATTGCTATCTTCAAATTAGAGAAGTTAAACAGACAATTACTGTAGTGTGTCCTAACTTCTTAGTGCATCAGGAAAAAAAGATACAATACATTTTTTTTCTTTTAGGTAGTTATACACCTTGAAATCTCTTCCATATAGGGTATATTCAAATTTAAGCTTTTGTTTCTTAGACACAAAAATTCAGTGTTGCACATATTGTTTGTCTCAGTTTGTCACTATCCTAGGAATTAACGTAGCTGTGCTAGTTGTATCACTGAACTAATTTTACTGAGGTAAAATTTGTTTAGAAAATCCATCCTGGACTCCCTGACATGCTCACCATTGTCGTTGAAAAAGATTGTGTGTAGAAACAGTGCTACAGGAATTGGAATAAGAAAAGAGTGATAAAGTGACATTGGTCGATATAGTGCTGTATGGCACCAGTGTTCTCTGGCAAAGACAGAAGTCCTTCAGAATTCTGGTGCCCAGGCATGACTGGTGATTTTAATAATTAATCAGCCAACAGTAAGGGTTTTAAGACAATGTGGCCATTACAACTAAAAATAATATGCTCAAATATTCTGCACAGTGGAAAAAAGAAATGGCCCCTGCCATTCTCCATGCAGTAGGAGTGGTGAGAGAGAGAGAATCATAGAATCAGTTAGGTTGGAAAAGACCTCTAAGATCTTCAAGTCCAACCGTTAACCTAGCACTGCCAAGTCCACCACTAAACCATGTCCCTAAGCACCACATCCATGTGTCTTTTAAATACCTCCACAGGTAGTGACTCAACCGCTTCCCTGGGCAGCCTGTTCCAATGCTTGACAATCCTTTCCATGAAGAAATTTTTCCTAATATCCAATCTAAATCTCCCCTGGCGCAATTTGAGGCCATTCCCTCTCGTCCTATTGCTGGTTACTTGGGAGAAGAGTCCAACATCCGCTTCACTACAACCTCCTTTCAGGTACTTGTAGAGAGTGATAAGGTCTCCCCTCAGCCTCCTCTTCTCCAGGCTAAACAACCCCAGTTCTGTCAGCCACTCTTCATAAGACTTGTTCTCCAGACCCTTCACCAGCTTCGTTGCCCTTCTCTGGACACGCTCCAGCACCTCAGTGTCTTTCTTGTAGTGAGGGGCCCAAAACTGAACACAGTATTTGAGGTGTGGCCTCACCAGTGCCGAGTGCAGGGGGATAATCATTTCCCTAGTTCTGCTGGCCCCACTATTTCTGATAGAAGCCAGGATGCTATTGGCTTTCTTCGCCACCTGGGAACACTGCTGGCTGGTGTTCAGCCAGTTGTTGACCAGCACCCCCAGGTCCTTTTCTGCCAGGCAGCTTTCCAGCCACTCTTCCCCAAGCCTGTAGCGTTGCATGGGGTTGTTGTGACCCAAGTTTAGGACCCAATGCTTAGTCGTGTTGAATCTCATACCTGATGAACCTTGATGGCCTCGGCCCATCGATCCAGCCTGTCCAGATCCCTCTGTAGAGCCTTACTACTCTCAAGCAGATCGACACTCCCGCCCAGCTTGGTATCATCTGCAAACTTACTGAGGGTGCACTTGATCCCCTTGTCCAGATCATTGATAAAGATATTAAACAGAACCGGCCCCACTACTGAGTCCTGGGGAATACCACTTGTGACCGGCTGCCAACTGCACTTAACTCCATTCACCACCACTCTCTGGGCTGGGCCATCCAGCCAGTTTTTTACCCAGTGAAGAGTACGCCTGTCTAAACCATGAGCAGCCAGTTTCTCCAGGAGAATGCTGTGGGAAACAGTGTCAAAGGCTTTACTAAAGTCCAGGTAGACAACATCCACAGCCTTTCCCTCATCCACTAAGCAGATCACCTTGTCGTTGAAGGAGATCAGGTTAGTCACGCAGGACCTGCCTTTCATAAACCCATGTTGTCTGGGCCTGATCGCCTGGTTGCTGCGTGATGGCACTCCAGATGATCTGCTCCATAACCTTCCCCAGCACCAAGGTCAGACTGACAGGCCTATAGTTCCCCGGGTCCTCTGGCGGCCCTTCTTGTAGATGGGTGTCACATTTGCTAACTTCCAGTCAACTGGGATCTCCCCGGTTAGCTAGGACTGCTGATAAATGATGGGAAGTGGCTTGGGGGCACTTCTGCCAGCTCCCTCAGTATCCTTGGGTGGATGCCATCTGGCCCCATAGAGTTGTGTGTGTCTAAGTGGTGTAGCAGGTCGCTAACCATTTCTGCTTGGATTGTGGGGGCTTTATTCTGCTCCCTGTCCCTGTCTTCCAGCTCAGGGGGCTGGGTACCCTGAGAACATCTGGTTTTACTGTTAAAGACTGAGGCAAAGGCGGCGTTGAGTACCTCAGCCTTTTCCTCATCCTTTGTCACTATGTTTCCCCCTGCATCTAATAAAGGATGGAGATTCTCCGTAGCCCTCCTTTTGTTGCTAATGTATTTATAGAAACGTTTTTTATTGTCTTTTACAGCAGTAGCCAGATTCAGTTCTAGTTGGGCTTTGGCCCTTCTAATTTTCTCCCTGCATAACCTTACGACATCCTTGTAGTCTTCCTGAGTTGCCTGCCCCTTCTTCCAAAGGTCATAAACACTCCTTTTTTTTCCTGAGTTCCAGCCAAAGCTCTATGTTCAGCCAGGCCAGTCTTCTTTCCCACCGGCTCGTCTTCCGGCACATGGGGACGGCCTGCTCCTGCGCCTTTAAGATTTCCTTCTTGAAGAATGTCCAGCCTTCCTAGACTCCTCTGCTCTTCAGGACTGTTGGTACTTGCCCTTTCATTCACATCCACCAATGTGGAATCTGTACATCAGCAGCCCCTTGGTGAAGCAGCTACTGAACACAGGAAGAGTGAGTGAAGGCATCTGGTTAGAGACCTCGGTGCCTCCATCTTTTTCTACCTTCAGCTGCCCCCATTATACTTTGAAATGTCCTCCATAGAGTGGAGGAGCCATCCTGTGCTCAGTACAGAGGATTCTGGATCCCTTATTTTCATCCTAGACAGTTTATATCAATTGGTTATTGTGAAAACTGCAAATTTACCAAGGCAGCAGTTCAGAACTTTTTTTTTCCCCCCTCTTAGATGCAGTGTAATAGATTTTTAATGAATTGCTAGTGTTTTTAACTTAAGGATCCAGTACCAAGGAACCAAGGATATTGATACTGTCTCAACTCGTGTTTATGAAGCTGCCTCCTTTTTAAACATGCTTGATAATGAAATAGACAGGCTAGGAAACAGCAAATAACTTGAGCATGCAATGGAATCAAGCTTTTCTTTTTGACTGTATGATTCTTCCCAGGAAGAAATATGCTTTTCATCTCTTAAAAATATAATTATAAAAATAGAAGTTTAATTCTACCAAGAACATGAAAAAAGGACTGAGAATAACGTCAATGCTTTATATAAAACTTACTATTATTCATCATGTAATACTGAAAAGATTGCTAGTAATCAGACAAGTAGACCAGCAGCAGTAACTGTTATTTATTGTATGGATACAGCTAATCCTTCAATCTTCTTTCTTTTGTCTTTCTGCCTAGTCCTTGGGCTAAACTAAAACTCCACTAATACTGACTAACAGAAGTCTAACTCCTCTTCTTTCTCTGGTGTCGCAGTGCTATCTTTCAGCTGAGTCTCCGTTTACCAGAGTCAATTGAGAAGCATTGTTTTACTAGGAAGCGCTGAGCCTTGGAAAAGAGAAGTGTGAACCTGGCCCCTTACTCTAACTTTTCTCTTCTGCCATGTGGTACAGCATTGTCTTAAAAATTATCTTTCTAAACTTAGAAAAGTAGGGAAAAATCTCAAACATATTCCAGGTATTTCCTCTTCTCCAGGCCTTCCCCGAACGCCCATCTTTTGCTTAAGAACATAATAGATTAGCTCAATATCCTCTGCAGACTCTTTTCACAGTGAGTGGAGGGCAGTTCTTACGTACAAATGCTTTACCTAACAGTTATTGCTGTGACACATACAGCTACCAGACTATAGATTGTAAAATGTTTTGACTTCGGGCTGTGTTAGATACATCTACAAGCTGTTTTATGGTCTCCTTTGTAGGCCTAATTCACTGACTAATTCTGTCATTGTCATGAGGATGGTGGTGGGCAAGCCAGCCTCCTACACTGAATATGAAGCTTTTGTTTCTAGAAGGTATCTCACAATAATTAGGAGGTAGGACTGAGTGGCAGCAGCATGAAATAGAAATGGAAAATATGAAGAAGCTAGAGGTCACGGTCAGCTCGCATAAAGGAAAAAAAGATATTGGAACCATATAAATTTGCAATTTATTTTATGCTTGTTGTCTGATGTAGACCTTTATTGCAGGATGAGCACAAGTATTTTTTGATCAACAAAAACTGTCTGGTTAAAAGCATTGACAATTCAATGTCTCTGCTGAGAATATGTGCCCCTTAAGCAACGCTGTAGACAATGAGATGCAAGTAAGAATCTTAGCCCTTGCAGACAACCTGATACCCAGCAAAGGTAGCTGTCCTGAACAGCATAAGAGGGAGAGAATACGAGGCATTTGTGTACTTCAGTGTTTTACTTTGTTAGTTTGAAACATCAAGCATAATATGCTATTCTGTGTACTGAGCATACTTCTGCTGTGCTTAGGCATGCTCTTAGCAACTGCCTCAGCTGCCTGTTGGTCAGTGCATGTCCCATTTACTCTCTGAAGATTACTACTTGAGAACAAATTGAATACACATGCCCTGCTGTCTGTAGGAGCAGGGTTGTGGTAAGGAGGCCTGACCTATGAAATGTTTATTATTTTGGGGTCCGCTATAATTGTTAGCCAGGCCTGCTTCCTTTTGAATAGTCAAAAACCTTAAGGACTGTCATCAGGAGAGGTTGAATGATTCTGCAGAAGTGCCTTGATAAGGTAAAAATAATGTTATAGATTATGTGAATGGAATGGATCTTCAGTCCATAGGTCTGTGTGGAAACAACAAATCTAGAGTGCTGATATTAAGTAGTTCAATGGTCAAGAAATAGTCAAGCAATGTGGAGAGTTGTTCCATACCAATCATGGAGTATACAGATCAGTGATTTCCAGTAACTCTATTAGATGTATGAAACAATATCAGTAGAGTAAAAGCAACTTTCATGCCAGACACACAGACATGCAAACCCTTCAGATGTGTGAAACAGTATCTTTAAGCATTTTAACATTAAAACATCACCTTTTAATGAACATTTATAATGGTCAACATACTTTTTCTCAGGTATACTGTTCAAAATACCTACCAACACTTTCAAGTGTTCACAATTTATAGAAATGAGATTTTCTGAGAGTATCAACTGCTATATATTTTGTTGTTGCAAATATAAAGACAATTTGTGAATACAATTCCTTGTTTTGCATGGTTATTTCTTGGATTAGTCCAAGTAAGATAATGTATCCATGGTCTGTTAATCTTATTTGATTTTTTTTTTACTCTTTGCATTAATGCTCAATTATAATAACATTTTGTGTTGCATCTGACTCTTTGCTATCTAGTACAGAATCAAAAAAGCACTATTAATAGTGGGTTCAATCAATTTCTAAGTGCATACATTTCCTCTAGGTACTGATCTAATTGCAATCATAGAAGACATTAAAGAAACATGCTCTAAAAATGGGAAAATTGTATAAGTTAGACTGCTAGATACAATGAATAAACATGTATCTGATTCTTCTAAGTGCTTTTGGAATGAAAGTTTATTAATCCACATAAATTCACATAAATATCTCTAATCAAATGCATATTTTAAGCTACCTCCCAAAATGTGATTTACACACTTGGCTTCAGAGACAGCAAACATTTTCAGCAACCATACCTATGTTACAGAGAACATGGTTCAATTTTATCACAGCTCTGCCTCTTTAAAAGTGGATTTAATGTATCAGGACCATGAGTGCATAAATAGTGGCCCTGACCAGCCTCACCTGGGGCTCCTACCCAGCCCCTGCCCATGGGCTTGGGGCTCCATTTAAGCTCAACCCTTAGGCTTTAGTCCTTATTTGAGCTACATCATAGATGTCCTTGGTTTCAGTCCTGTCTCTGGTGCTGCCTCCTTGGTTGACCTCATATATGCATCGTAAGTTAGCTCAGCTCCTGGGCTGACTCCTCAGATGTAACTTCCAGCTTATATCTGGAACTGTCTTTGGCCAAATCTCCCAGATAGACTTTGGACCTGTGTCACAATCCTGCTGTCAGTTGTCTGAGAACTACTTTTGCTTCTGACTGGACTTTCTGTTTGGACCCTGGACCTGGTTCACCACTTGTCTTATTTGGGATAGTCAATGGACCTTGTTACCAGCACCAGACTCTGCCCGCTGTGTTCAGACCCTGCAGATCTGTGCAGATCTGTGTCGTTGAGGGCACTGTCTGTGCTGGAGTCATCCTCAGCTCCTGGCTCCCTCCCCATCCCTTAGTGGGCAGCTGGCCCTGGCTGCTTCCTGACGTAATAAAAATGCTGTGTATCATGTACAGTGTAGTTTTCATACTAGGAAAACTATCTCGTCTCTTGAAAAGCAATCTCTCAGCTGGGCCATAATAGAAAAAAAAGGCAAGTACGAAGCACCCAAATTACAGTTTATATGCGGTACAATGGCAGGTGAATACTATTTAATGTTGAGCTAAAACAAAAAGGCTTAACCACTTCTGAGCTGAAAACTCTTACATATATCCGTATCACAGAAGAGGTCTGCATTTCAGTTTCAACTCTAGTGCAGGAGGAAAGTAAACGTTGCAATATACCATTTCCTACTGAAAAGAAATATAATGTGAAATTGTTTGGCTTTTTTTCCTGTCAGCCTTGATCTCTGAATTATTAACCATATTCTAACCAAACAACTTGGTACCGAAACGGTCTAATTTCTTGCAAGTTTAAATCAATATTTAATCTGTATGCCCAGTGCTAATTAAAATTGCTAACATGATACTATTTCCTCATCACCTGTCTGCTCTCTAAGTGATACAAGACTGTGAGAAATATTCCAGTAAAATTCAGAACAGCAACCTTTGCTAGAGAGTAAGCAATATTTAGATGAAATAGTATTCCTCAGATCTGGCACCATTTTCTAGATCACAGTACTTATGTATACAGTCTTTAGACAATTCCATCATATAGGATTGCTTCAAGTGCTGAAAAAAATATTCCATGTAAAATAAAGAAATGTAGGAAGCAAAAAAAAAGTCATTCTATGTTCCTAGATTTTAGCGGAACTAAAATTCTTGGAAATCTCTAGTTAAAAAAATGAAAAAATTCAAATCATAGTAACACAAAATGTTGTACACCTTTTTGGTAAAAGCTAAAATGCAGTTTGTGGAAACCTACTTTGTAATGTTAAGCATCAATTTAAATAAATACAAAATATTCGTATTTTATTATAGCATTCTGTAAACTTTCTAAGTTGCAGTTTTCTCTGTTCTTTCCTGCCCATTCCAGATAAAACATGGAGGACAGCCAAGTTAATGGAAGGATGAAATGGGCCACATTTATAAGAGATCTTCAAGAAATTAAAAACCATTGTTGAGATGATGAAACAAATGTCAGGTAGTAGGGTAGTACATTTCTGGACTCAGGGAAATCATTGTTACTTGCTAATGTACTCCCTAGAAAATCAGGAAAAGAGTTGCTTTTCTCTGAATCAACATGTTTTAGTAGTCACCATGACTATGTTGACTTAGCTGGTAGGCTGGTGGATGAATTATTTTGTTTATTGAAGGAATGATTTGTTTCTTCAAGACTTTCCCTGAAAAGTCTCTTTATCAAAGTTATGAGACCAAGCAAATTTTGAGAGTTTATAGCATTTTTTTAATTACAATTTTACAAACAGTTTCACAGAATTCACACTGTAGAATGAGGACCATCTTAACTAACGAGTAGAACACATTGTCATGAAAGTATTTTATGTGCTCAAAGCACAGGCAGGCAATTCTTGTCCTTTCTACTCTCTCTTGCCCCTACATCCCTATCACAGGGTCAATTTGACAGATACCAAATGAATCCAACTGCATTTCTAGGTAAAAAATGAAAATTATCATAATGCTTACTTTTAAACCGGTAGAAAATAGCTTTGGTTTTGGATGGGGTCTGATGAATGCAGCTAAAGTGGAAATATCAAATTTTCATGTAAGATTTTTCTTCCTGTGAGCTGTTTTCTGTGGTTTTAACCTGCAATCAAAGTATTCTGGTGTTCACTTTCAAGGGCTCTGTAGTAGCTGTTGAATGTAGTATGCTCCCAGATGATGTCTGTTTTTTGTGCTGAAGTTAACGAATGTATTATTAGACACTTAGGCATGTACCTTTGTACCTTTAGTTTTGTTCTTTTAAGCTTGCTCAGGGCAAAATATTTTTCTCTCCAAGACAGGAGTAAATTGCAGCTTCTGATTTGTCATGAGATCCGTGTGTAGGCACATAGAGATGTACACATGTTGTTCTATAAAACAAATACTGAGGATTCAAAGCTTCAATGATAGCTTGTCCTGGTTTCAGCTGGGATAGAGTTAATTTTCTTCCTAGTAGCTGGTATAGTGCTGTGTTTTGAATTTAGTATGAGAATAGTCAGAGTCCCCCCAAAAACAGTTCAGAAGGAAAAAAGGTCCATACTGCAATATTCATTTCTGTAGGCAAGATTCCATCCCTCTATTTTAGCTACATAAATGTGCTGCCACTGATTGTCTGCTTTGTAGCTATGAGTTGTGATTTCATTGCTTTCAGATATACTACTCAGGAGAAATTGACAGCAAAGAGGTGGATAATTCAGTCCTCACATGTAACACAGTTTAATCCCATAAGTACTCACATTAAAGCTAGGGGCTCTAGTTCCTAGTTGTGTGAATTTATCAGAGCAGGGAGGCCTCGGGCAAAGTTTGACTAAGCAACTCTTCAAAATGTGATATGGCTGATTTTGAAATTCTTGTCAGTCTTTATCCACATAGAATAACTGCTCATAGTGGGAACAATATAAATGACACAGGCTTGGAAATAGCGGATTTGTTTTAGAATACTATTCCAAAATTGACTCATCTTCATTTTTTTCACAACAAAGTTCTGCAAAGCTCTGTTTACCTTGGGTATTTAGCCACTATCAGTTATATCAAAATTATGAGGTTTAGACAGACCAGGTCTTCATCATAGTTGTCAGCACTTTATACTATGAGCAGGATTAGTCAGCAACATGATAAAACAAGCCTCTGGTGTTACAGCTATACTAGTGATCATTGTGTTGCTACTGGTGATGAAAACAATGTTGGAAATTATTAAGCAGAGCAATAGTAACCGTTTGATGTCTTCAAAATGATACTTCAAAACTAAACTAACCTGTTTTTAAAGGCCATTACATATAATAATATATAATTTCCTGTGTATAAATAGAAGTTACGAGTAAAAAGTAATTCTGCATTTGCTTATTGTTATAAAAAGACAGTAACACTGGCAGAAAGAACAAATTTGCTTATTATACATTTGAATGCATATCTAACTCAACACTAGCAAGGAACAATTTTACAGAAACCCACACAAAATATTCTGAAGCAATCTTTCTGAATATTTGAAGATGGCTTTGCATTTTTACTAGCATCTCCAGAAACTCAGTATGGCATCAGTGAGAGTTTACCACAATATCAGCCATAGAGTATCATTTACAAATACATTTAGAGAGGTTTACTGTAATAATGAATTTATTAGAGAGCAATCAGGACAAATATATCTGGATGCTAAAATGCTTTATGATCTCACTAATTCTTACAATGAATATAACTGTTTTCTAAAGACCAGATGGCTAATAGCTAGACTTTGTGCAATTTTGAAGTGGGTGGGTAATGAACTTGCTGGTTTCCCATCTTCCTCCCCCATATGATTGTCTTCTGTAGCTCACATACAGAAAAACCAATACTAGATTTCTGGGGTATATTTTAGTTGTGGCTATTTATTTTTTTAAAAAGAACCATAGCCACCTTATCTTCACTCACTGAAAGGTCCAAGCATAGTCTAGTGTCCTACTGGTTAAAGAAATCTAGCTTTATTTATGCCTTGTAAAGTGTGAGGGAAGAGAAAGCGATTAAGTATGTTGTACTTCTTATGGAAAGTAGCCACAGATATTTTCCAGGTGTGAATTGATACTTTGGTGATGGAATTTCACCCTATATTCCTTCTACTCTAGACTGTAAGTGATATCATCTAATTAGAAGAGAAAATAAAACCTCTTCTGATAAATTTCCTTAGTTTAAATCAAAACCTTAAAAAAAATATTTCAAGCTGAAACTACTCAGGTGTCACTTGTATGAGAAAACATTTTCTATTAATAAAACCCATGTAATTTTTAAGAAAAAATAGTGTGTATCTAGTACTACAAATAGCTGCTGTGAGTTTGAATTCATTGACAACTATAAGTGATGCACAGAGAGGTACATGTCCAAGTCTATGCTACATGTCAGGACAAGAAGTCACACTTGCCACTTCCTCAGTCCCATCTCTAACTGTCAGGGCTCTGTTACATAATGCTAGTCTTAGTAACATTATTTTGTAAGCAAGTGTGTCAGACAAGTTCTGGAATACCAACCAGGGCTGTTTGTGTTAAGACTCCTATTTACAGCAAATGAGAACCAAAGACAAAGCACAACTCCATGCATGCATATGAACAACCTATGTATGTGAACCAGGGGAGAAAGAGGAGCTAGAAAATCTGCCACTCGAGAATAACAGTAAGAAGCACTTGACTAAATTCATAAATCTGCAAATCCATGAGTCATTATAACTATACGCCAAGGCAGTCCATCTTCAGTTTTGGATTAACTTTGGATTTGGGCTTTCCTTGAGAATAGCAGGTGCCTTGCTGTATTGTGTCCCATTGAGACGAACTGACTGTTGCCCAGACCAATGGTCATGAAAATTTGCTGGATTAGGCTAATACAGAATTTCCTAATCACTTTTCATAATTTGTATCATAGCTCTTTTCCATCATACATATAGTAATGTGCAGACATTGCATACTGAAGCGTTAGATCATCCCTATGTGTTTAGCAATCCCTTACTTAAGAAGTTTCAGACCTTTCTTTACTCTGTTTCCTTTCAGAACTTGATTCAGAATGTTAGAAATGTGTAAAAAGGTATGCTCATTGAGCCTTCAAAGTCATCAGAAACACTAAGTGTGTTACTTCTATAATGATAAGTTTGTACTGTCAGATAAGAGCCTAAATGTGCAACCTCTACTTGTGGTTATCTGGCAAGTCATCATCTCCATGAAAAGGACTGTGGTGTTTAGAATTCTAAACCAGCAAGAGTGAGTAGCTAGCGAGGTGTTTTCCTTTGGAGAAAACAGTGCTTAAAGGTATTTTTCACTAAATTCCATGTACATTTATTTAAGATTGTGATTTTTTTAATGTGACAGTAATGTCTTTAATCCCTAATACTAGACCCAGACATGAAATCATAGTATATATCTGCATACCAGTTTTTCACCTCTAAGTGTTGCATTTTCCTCAGCTTAAAAGAAAGAACTGGTAGAAATAGGGCAACAAGTAGGATTACAACCCTGGACTTCAGGAGAGCCAACTTCAGCCTCTTCAAAGACCTCCTTGGAGGAAGCCCATGGGTTAGGGCTCTAGAAGGCAGGGGAGTCCAAGAGAGCTGGTCAGTATTCAAGTACCACCTCCTCCGAGCTCAAGATTGATGCACCCCTATGAGGAAGAAGTCAAGCAAAGGAGCCAGGAGACCCGCATGGATGAGCAAAGCGCTTCTAGAAAAACTCAAACGGAAGGAGGAGGTTTACAGTATGTGGAAAAAGGGACTCGCCACTTGGGAGGAATATAGGAACGTTGTCAGGCTATGCAGAGATGCAACGAGGAAGGCCAAGGCCCACTTGGAACTAAATCTGGCAAGGGATGTCAAGGATAACAGGAAGGGCTTCTTCAAATACATCAGTAGTAAAAGGAAGACTGGGGAAACTGTGGGCCCGCTGCTGAAC
>WAAD01028673.1:205428-260805 GCA_013389945.1 Fregata magnificens | reverse complement strand
TACAGGCCCTACTAAAATGTCTGTCCCCATCTTTCATTTAAGCCCCCTTTAATGAACATCATAATGAATACCTTACAAATTTTCTAACCAAGATTTACGTAGCACTTGACAAATGTATTTCTTCCACAGAAAATTCTGCATGTAGATTCAACAGAACTTTCTGTAAAGCTGTATTAATCTGAGCCAAACATGAACTGCTACATGACCTCTTAGTAAATGTCTTCCTCAAGCAGGAAATGCTGAAAAGCTGTGATGGGGCCAGGACCTAAAGGCAAAGGAGTTAATTCAGGACTTATACTAGTTTCACTTGACATGCTCCTAGATTTAGACATCAATGATTAATCCAATAGTATCCATATAGCAGCTTTTTTCAATGGTCATTAAAGTTTATTCTGAAATATCAGTTTGGCACTGAAAATTATTTTAACCGGATATTCCCTCTTCTGCTTCAGATGCACTGCACGCTCACTCCCAAGAAATGACAAGCCACACCAACTGAATATTATGCCATCTTCACTGGCACTGACCAGAAGCATCAAACCAGCCAGAGTAAAAGAAATAAAAATCTTCTTGACTGATCTTTGCCTTCATTTCAGAAAATGTAAACCAGTCAGCACATGGTGTATCAGGCATATAAATATAACTAAAAAATCCCACACCTTTTCCAAATCTCATGGGGCCATAGCTAAAACAATAAACATGCTCTGCATTGCAATTCTCCAAAAAGGAATGGTTTTTTTAACCATAAATCATGGCTTAGTCTGCATGATTACATCAGGCCATATGACAGGAGGAGACCCTGTGCCTTCATGGTTCCAACTACCCAAGACACTGTGCTCCTGGGGGTGCTGCAAACAAGAGAAGTACATTGCCTTTGCTCTTCTGAGAAAGCAAACACAGAACAGCCAAGATCTGGATCTTTTTCTCTCCTACCCTCCTAAACTCCAAGCCACTATGGAGATGCAGAGCAGGTGGTCCCAGCTGGCCATAGGGAAGGAAGCTGATGCAGAACATGCCCTTCTCCCACAGGCAGGTAGTAGTCTGCTATACCTGTGGCCAAAAGTCCTTCCTGCCTCCATGTGCACAATGTTTTGGTTTTTTTTTTTTAATGGCCACGTGGAAGAGCCAGGACAGCCCTGGTAGGGTGCTGTTACTGCCCACTGAATTAAACCGGAGAGCAGGAAGGGTTATTCCTTCAGCACATTTCCCAAATATGTGCAAAGTGAAATTGCCTGTCTGGTAAACGAGAATTTTTTACTAGAAGAAAGTAATTTGTTTCTAAAGACTGCAGATAACTTCCTAACAGAAGGCCAGAATGAGGTGATTTAAGCTAATCTTCTTTTCTTTGTACATAATCATTTCCTGCCTCACCGGATGGCGGATGGTAACATCTCAGAACGGGCAAAAGTGATCTCTGTGATTGTACCTAAGTGTATGATATAATGATTAAAAAGCTAGTGCTGTATGCTGGTAAGCGATCAATTCAGGTCTCTAAACATAGGCAACTAGCAGGTCTGAGACACTTTATAGTGTTTAAGATATTCACATGGGGCTAGCAGATAGGATGCTGGTGGCCAAGAAAGTTACACAAAAAGGTATTAGATCCCTGTTTTTAGGCAACTGAATCAAGACCTAATTGACATAATAACTAGAAGAATCTGCCATATGAGAGACCTAAAAACCATGTTACCTACAGGTAAATCATTAAATGGAAGTATTTGGAGTCAGCACTTCCATGAATACATGGAAGTATAAAATAGAAGAAATGAGTATCAGACATTGATCGGACAAGGCCGGTAACACAAAGCAATCAGAACCACATTGCAAACAGAGCTAACTGAAATTTAAAACAAACAAACAAACAAAGAGCAATGAATTCTTTCATGGGTGTGAAATGTATGCTGAAGGTTCCTTTTTCAAAGAGTGAACGAGCCTACAGCAGTAAACTGATGCCAGACAAACTGAAATGAAAGGAAAACAAAAAGAGTTAATTCATGCAAAATGCTCAAGAGAGTTTCTACTCGTTCCAAAATGCTCATCACTCTCCATTCCCTCCAATCATCTTAGCAAGCCTTGATGTGCCTTCCTGAAACACACACCTCAGCCCAAAACACCAATTGTACTTTAGTTGAGACCAGGATATTGCATCCAGAATAGCAAATGCTCCAGAAATTTAACAGCCCATGGCATACAGTAAGATCAAATGGTCCCTTCTGGCTTTAAATTCTACATCATTGGACACCAAGGGGAAGCAGTGTATTCATTTATAGGAGTTCACATAAATTCTAGGACGGCTGTGTCAAATACACCTCAACAGAGAGAGAATGGGACTCATCCTCTTTAGCTGTAAGCTATCTAATCTCAGTCAGTTATCAAGGTGTCCTATAATCAATGGAAGAGAGCTGGCGATTTATTTCCAGCTGCAATAATTGTAGACACCCTTTATGGTGATGTTTTCTCTCTCCATCTCGCTTTCCATAATGGGATGTTGGGCCACCAGCTAAGATCAGACACCTACCTTCTAGGTTGCAAAACTAGGTGTGATTATTCAATTACTGCTGACCCAAATGGTTCTCAGCTGTTTCATATTCAGCAGCTCCAGAAACACACATGCTGTTCACTTTCTTGTCATTCCGATAACTGTTCTCTTGCCAGAAACAAGTCCAGAGTGTCAGCACTTGCCAGGTTTTACCCAATGGAACTTGCTAATTTACCAAAGGAGAGGTACATTTTCATATTGCCAGTTGGAGAGAAACAGGGAAATTAACATTTTAGGTTAAAAAAAAAAAAAAAGAATCATAAGAGGAATCACAAATACAACTCCCATTAAAAAACTGAAAGATTAAACGGGAAAGATACATGAATAAAGTGGAAAAGTCCAAAGTACTTTTAAAGAAAACCAGTATTACCTTTTTCTACCAAAATTCAGAACTGAAAATAAGGGATTCCCACAAATTTATACCACTGCATAGTATTGATTTACATCCTAACCTGCACTTCTTAAATCTGCAGCTACTGTGGCTCAGTTTTGTGACAACTAATAACCATATAAAAAATGAACAATGATCTGGCATAAATGACAGATGGCACACTGCAAGTCTTAGAGAATATAGTGTCAAATATTTAACAAATTCAGAAGTCTAGAGACAAAGGACACCCACACACACATGAGCTTATTCCTATGTTGCATAAAATTCCCAACATCAATCAAAGCACTTCATTTTCCTTGCCTTCATCCGTTCGTGCAATATTTCTGTAAAGAGCCACTCATAAGTACCTAGACACCTAAAAATAAGTAAAGTTATTACCACAACGAGAGAAAAGACAGGCAAAAATTATCTCTGGACCTCTGAACAGCCGGAGGATTTTGTGTTAGCTTTGCTGTCCTTGGCTGCATTTCAAAGCTAACTGGAATTGTAGAACTGGAAATGTCTTCTCTTTTCCCTCTTTTCCCTGAAACCTGAAGTAAAATAATGTGTCACCAAAATGTTCTGCAGATGGTAGGCTTCTTTTGAACAATGATTTCAGGAGAGAACTGAAATAATTTTATTAAAAAAGTGTTACTGCAGTGCTTTATGGGAATTGAACCTTGGCTTCTTTACACTTCCAGTCTCCTATCAGAAAAAGCAGTGGCTAGACGTGGAACAACCCGCAGTCAAAGGAAGGTGATCCCTGTGCTGCAACCAGACCTAGAGAACCAGGAAAACCTATGAGAGCAAGGGAATCCCAGCAAAATTAGCTTACCTATATTACCACTAATCGTTTAAAAATTTGAAATTAAAAAGCAGCAAAGAAGTTACTTTTGAGCTGAAGCAACCAAAACCAACAGTCCCAGTAACTGAAGGTGACTTATGTCTCTGGACGTTAGACTGCCGTGAGCTACAGCAGAACACACACCAGGAGCCGCCTCTTCTGCTGTATTCCCCCTTCTACCAGTTTTTCATCATACAAGTGAGGCAAGAACCTTAGGGCTTTGTCTCTTGTCTCGCTTTAGATACACTGCAAGATACCCTGGTTGGAAAGCAACTGCTGTATCCTTTAAAGAAAGGACGAACCCTTATTCAAATGAGCAACCTTATATAAAAGACATGCTAATTCACTTTTAATTGAAGTGTTGGCATTAAATATGGAATTTGGTTTACATTAACAGATATCCAGATATATAAGCAAACTAGTCCAAGCTGCAGGATCCCTATATTATAATTAGCATGTGCTGCTGTGTGACTCAGGAACCTACACACACCTCATGAATCTGCCTACCTGTGTCTAGATCAGCATTAAGGAATGATCAATGAATCCTGCCTGGGAGAACAACTGTGTGCAGCTCATGTAAAATTCTGTTTTCTCTGACTTCTCTTCTATGGGAGTAAACTGTCTCCCCCTCAACAGAGTAAAAATAGTTGTTAAAAAGTACAGAAGCATTGGCACTGGGGAGGCATTCCCAGAGAAAAACAGAAATTCAGAGAAGGAAGAAGCTCTTTTTTGCTGTGTGAATAGCAGAGGAAAAAAGAAGCTGAGAGCAGAAAGGACTCCTGGAGTCTGAGAAGTCACGTAGATGATGGGTGATCTTTGACTTCTTGGAACACTGTGACTTGCAGCCAAAAATCCTTCAGAACAGGAAGAGAACTTGAGCAAGAAAAAATTCATTTTATTGTTTTGACTAAGTAGGGAATGGCTGGGTTTGGAACACTTTGCAAAAAGCTCAGGGGTCTGTTGGTCCTACTGGCACAAACCCATGATGAACACACAGGGTTCAAGCTCTGAGACCAGGTGCCTAAGTTACAAGGGTCTCTCCACAGAGCAGGGTTAGTCTTTGCTTGGAGGGTGAGGGATCACTGGACCAGAAGATCCCACTTCCTTGAAGAAGTGAGAGAAGTTACACCTGTGAGGAGATTGAGAGGCCAAAGAGGTGCTGCTGAAATTCTTAAGAATTTAAAAAAGACTGGCCACGGCTGAGTAGGGAGAATTTAACAGCTATACCATTAGATCGAGCTTCTTGATGAGAACTTTCCTCAGTACTAATCTTACTTGTGGCTTTATTACAAAATACATCAAAGCCAAACTCAATGATGTAACAGAGCTGCCCACGAGCATGACCATGACTTTGACAGCAGGAATTGCAATTGATTGTGCCTCTTGGACTGATTAAACATTGAGGCACCTTCACAAGCAGCAAACCAAAAAGTTTTACAATTTCACATTATATACAAGAAACACTTGGTTTTTTCAGTTGTCTCACCAGCACACCTTGGAACAGATATGACACACTGAGGTTGTTAACCTCTGTGTCTGCTGCCAGAGATGCTAAAACTGTGTTTGCGGATCAGGTGGCTCAGTCAATCTGAACGATCAAGGCTGCCAATGGAATGCCATAAATCTGTAAAATAATCCTCCCTGAGGTTAACCAGCTTCAGGTTTGCCTGAACTAAGCCTGGCCTCACTACAGACTATGTAGCCTCAGAACACCAAGACCGTAAATAACTCTCTCCAAAATCAATTGTAATCTACATATTTGAGCCAACCATGTACTCCTGCAGTTAGGAAGGGAAGGGATTAGCCTTTGTTTATGCCAGGAGTTTGCCTTGTATTGAAGAAGATAGCACAAGTCCAATAAATTACGTGCTTGGTGTAGCGCCAGCCATGTGGACGTTTAGAGTCAAGTCTATTGATATTCACTCAAGGGAGTAACTCATGTCAAAGCCCAGCGACCTGTGATCCAAAAAAAAAAGAAAGTCTGTCCTTCAGTTTATGTATGCGTTCATAACTCATACAGGCAGAATTCTCCTTCTGCATATTGGGAACGCATTTCTAACTTGACACCTGCCGCAGTTTGCGGTGATATTTTGTAGCTAGGTTATTATAGCCCTTGGAATGGGAATATGGAGGGTTATTAACAAAACCAGCACAATCATAGCCATTACAAAGGAGCATTAGAAACCATCCAGGGTGGAACAAGTACCTTGATATAGAAAGCAACTCTTTTCAAAATATCATTCCAGATTCAGGGCGGGGGGGGAAGGACTTAACAAAACACTTTTCTAATAGCAGCTTCAAGAGTTTCACTTTACAATTGTTTTGCAATGGATTCCCAAATCCTTCACTTAACATGCTTTCATGGAAAGTGTGTCATATGCATTTTCCATCCTTAGGGATTTCATGCTGTGGTCAAACAATTATGTATACATCTGGCTCCCTCATTCAAGTTTGAGTCGCACAAAGTCCTATCCCTGATGACACCAGCTTTTAGCAGCTTTTATTTTGTAATTAATTGCTCTATTCACGAGTATAGCTGGTAGAATTACAGTTTTGGGGATGGAGCTGTTTTAAATATCACCCAATATTCAATAGTACTCTTTTTATTTTATTTGAAGTAGCAGGGTAATTTACCTATTTCTACTTTTAAATCACAGTTACCAGTCTTCACCTATCTGATGCAGGATTTGGAGCTTGTTTGTTGTCCAAGTAAATCTCAGAAACTCAGGTAATCAAGTTCCCACAGCATTGGGTATAGCCGAGGAGCACTGCTTTACCCAGGTGATTTAAGGGCATCATTCTGATCTGTTATATAATACAGGCTGTCAGGAGTTCAGAAATTAAATCAACAAGAGAAATCACTAAGACTTAAGTAGATTCTTGAAGTTAATACAATACATAAAAAGATGTCCTAGACATGAACTTTTATACACAATTTGAATCTTTTACATTGCAGAAACATTAAAAATCATTGAAGCACATCTATCTTTAGTGTTTTATACACTGTAATAATCACAGATAAACAGCTGTAATGACTTAGTGGTTCTATAACAACAATGTCCCAATGACATTGAACTTTATTTATGATGCAGTGATACAATCAGATCATTTCATTAATATCTGCAGTGTCATTTCTGCACTTTATACCCCTCTTAGAACACAAACTTAGGCTTTATGAGATTATCTGTTTGTTTGGGACACTCTACGGCCTGATTTGCAATATGTTGAGCACCCATGTGCTTCACTATGGTCCACAGGGGTGCATAATTCCTTGCAAGGTTCACTCTTTAGTTTCCTTGTTCGTGTTTCCCCCCTCAGTTTCCATTTGGCAATGGAGCCATCACCATATCAGAAGGTCAAGTAATGAGAAAACAATAAGCTGAAAATGCAACGTCTCTGCCATCTTCAATGCCCCCTCTCTCTAATTTGTTCATTCTTTATCTTCCCAATCCCACTGCCCAAAGGAGATAGATTAAAAAAAAAAAATTCACAGTTAATAGCTCCAATATGACTTCTACAGCAGCAAAGAGCCTATGGTCAGCAGGGGCTGCACCTCTCCAGGTACAAGCTATTGTTTTCTAATGATTTCATGGCCAGAGACCCCCTGTGCTTCTGAAGATGATGCTTCTTAAACTAAGAGCTGAAGCATTGGCATCATTTGCAATTCAGTTGTGTTTCTGAACATGGACTCCTGGTTGCTAACTTCACTTTGCTGTTTTAGCTGAACACTGTTGTTTCTCAGATTCCCTCCCACTATGGATCTTATCAACCTGCAGAGTAACATCTCAGCATTCCAGCTTTCTGTTCATGAGTAAATAACTCCAGCATGCACATTAGGAGGAAGCCTTTGAACTGGGCCTCTCACAATACCTGTTCTGCACTCAGCTTTTTAATAAATGTTTGGGTCAGCCTGGAAGAGACTCAGAATCCTCTGAAAGCCAAAACAGATGACGAAATGACAAGGTTTGATTGCTACCTGATTTGCAACGGGTTATTTTCACACTAATAGTTAATTCCTCAGGCCACTTGTTGCACCTCCTATAATGTTGTAGCCCCAGTTGTCCCTCAGCTAATGTCATCAGCCTGTTTCCTACCAGCAACTTTTAGTGCAAAGGTGTGGGTACACGCAGAAAGGCAAACAGGTGGCTGATCCAAAACAAATCAGAGGACAGCTATCACAAGTGCTATACTGTTCATATTTTTATACTGAATGAGTAAAGACTTCATTTAACACCTACAGGAAGGTACTAGAGGGCTCACAGAACTAGCAAGGTCGAGTTTTGGGTGCAGGGATTCAAGGTGGCAGAGTCACATCTGGAGCGTTCAATACTTGTGCAGCAGTGAAACCACTGAAATACTGCATCTCAAGGGGCTGGGTTAAATCACTACAGGCAAAGAAATCACTAGAGACAAGAAACAGTAGTCCAAAGATAAAATACCCCAGATAAGAAGAAAACAGATACATGTAGGTACAGGAATCCAATCCAGCCGTGCACATCAGGGCTGTATTAACAAGGCTTGCTTTCAAGAGATCAAAGGACATTGATCCTTCTGACAGATTAGTCCTACAGAGAGGAGGAGGAGGATTTTCCTAAGTTAGGTAAGTAAGAGAAGAGAGACAGCAATAGAAATCCTGCATGCATTTCTCTGCCTAAATTCCTCACTGTTTTCAAACATTTTGAGAGTTATGTTACAGTTCAACATCTCCTGTTCTCCATGCAGCTTATCCGCAGGCCGTTCTTGTGCAGCCAGCTTCTTTTAGTTACAGCTGAAGCTAAAAAGGATCCTTTTGCTAAAAGCGTGTTTCCCTGGGTGTCTTTCTTGCTCAAATAAGTTTGTTTCTAAGGCTCCCATTTAGCTGTGCTAGTAAGAGTGCAGGTCAGAAATGCGCTAAACTTCTTCATGAAATACTGAGAAAATATTTTCCTAAGGGAATATTTATGTGGGATTTGTAGTTTATACCTTTATCCTTCATATTCTGCTCTTGGTTTTATTAAGAAATGGTGCTTGTTTTGTCTCAAATACTTCTGAGAAGTATCATTTCTGAGTTATTTCAATCAACTGTCATAACAGGAACACAGTTGGAGGCCACAGGTGCAGCTCGGGAGCCTGAAGCAATTGCTACAAGAGAGATCATTGTGGGCCCTTTTTATTTCTGAATGATGGCAAATGGGTAGACCAGTTTGCCGAGGTGCATCTTGTAGGATGGAACTCCACATCCTCCAGCGGGAATGAGACTCTGCCTGAATTGAGGTGGGGCAGCAATATACGTAAACATATAGTAACCATAACAACCATAATCCACGCTGCAGGACTCTAAAAAAACTTGTCTTGCTGCTATTTCTCCCTAAAACTGCTTCAGCTTTCAGTATTCCTTCAACACCAGTAAAATGGAAATAATAAAATTAAACTTATCCCAAAACTTTGCGACACTTGGAGTTAAAAGATGTTAGTTGCTTCATTATACCCTCCTTGAATGTTTGTGTAAGGTCACCAAATGAGAATTAAAATAGGTGTGTCTAACTAGTCATCAGTATCTGGTTATTCAGATTATATTGGACACAATCCAGTTCTAAACCATGATAGTAATTATATAAGCACACTGAACCCATATTTGAAAGTTCAGCTGAAAGCTGTTCTTCAGTGATCATAATAATGAAAAAAATTATTAGGACCCCGACAATGTGTTGAAACAAGTAATTTAGCTGTTCTGCCAGCTTTTTAGGTTAGTTGAACCTCCCCTGTAATAAATGTGTAGATATTCTGCTCTCAGTTATAGTGTGAACTAAAAGAGTCATTTTGGACTTGTAAAGAGATTAATCTAGATTTACACAGGCAAAAGCAAGAAAATAGTCCAATTTCAAGAGCTTAAATATGCCTTTTTGTGTTCATCTGAAGACACCCAGATAAAGGGACAGAAAGACTCGTCAAGGGACCAGTGCTGGAGAAAGCTCAAGTCTCCAGGCAATTGAATCCCCAGGGGACAAGCCCAGGGACAGCTCTGCTCCTGGGTCTGTGCAATGGTTGTCTTCAGTCACAGAAAGGAATATGGCCAGAGCCAGATTGTACTTTACTTAAACCCTGTTGCCTCAAAGATGTGACCGAGCAAGCTATTAGATGCAGAGCATCTTCTTTTTTGTTTTCCAAATTCTCACTTACTCTATTACAAGCTCAGATCCAGTTCAAGTCCTAGACCTAGGCTGGTGCAAAGCTCTCTCCTGCATCCGTGCCTCGCCTGGCAGTTGGTAGGCTTGGGTTTGGATTCGCCTTTTGCAGTACATCAGTAATCCTCAGCAACACCCCGGAGGGACACTGGGGGTGCTCTGGGGTGCTCAGCGGCTGCTGGCTGGCAAGGTGGCACAGGTTTGTCCTGTGGGAATGCCCTGCCAAGGGTCTCTCTCCACTCTGGGATTCATTTTCATCTTTGGCTCAGAAAGATCAGGGTTTGCTGAGGTTTGGGGAGGTTTGAAGCAGGGAGGGTAAGGGAGTCTGGAATTAAAAAAGGATAAAAAGAGAATAATGAACAATTAGTTATTTCAAAAGCATTAAAATTGATTTTTAAATATTCAGGATACAAAGGGCTGTACAAATATCAGAACAAAGCACATCCTTTGGTCCTGCAGCAAATGGGATGTGCTAGAGTTATTAAATACCCCAAGAAGCACATTGAAACACCTAAAGGAACCGCTTCAAAAGTTAGGTACTTTTCTGTTAAATCACATCAGTAATACAAATACTGTCATGTTTATAGCTCCCTGAAGCACTCCTTAAATAGGATAATAAAAGTTTGACTAGTCTAACACTGTCATTTTAATTAAAAGCTCTATTCCTCCTGACAGGAGCAAGTCAAAGAAAATACAGTTGGGACCCCGCTCCAACCTCACGAAAAATACAAATGCTTTCCTCTCCAAAAGGGTAAACTGGTGGCATAGCTTAGAGATTGCTCTGGCCTATGTTCCATAAGCAAAAATCCATAGTTCATCCTCAAAAATGGAATTTTAAGGCTGATTCAATTTGTTAACATGAAAAATGGCACAACCTCATGAACTCTTTTTCCCCTTCAGAGGACTTTTATTTTTCCCCCTGAAAGATTTTTTATCCAGAAATTTCCAAGAAGTTTCCAGCATTAAAAATCAACCAAACCTTCCAATTTTATCAAAATGTTTCCATTAGTTTGAAATTTGTTTTCAAAATTTCATTCTGCTAGAAACTGTCACATTTTATCAAAAGTGTGAGTTACCCATTAAAGAGAAAACCCACTTTCCAGCCTGTTAAGCAACGTGGTTTTGCAGAGTATAATAATTTGAGTCCATATGCCTACATTTTTCTAATAGGTCCAAATTTGCGGATCGCCGGGCACAGCAGATCACACCGCTACTACACTCATCTCTGCTAGCTGCATCACAGCTTTCTATAACATACTTCACTGTTTGTAAGACCTGGAGAACTCCCTTAATATCCACAAATTCCAGTTTGCACCTATTTAAAAAAAATAGAAGTCACTCTGGCACACATACAAGGGGAGGATAAACCATATCTGTTGTTAAATACATCATCTTCCTAAGTGATTGCTAGCTGCTAACGTTGTCATTTCTGCCTTCAAAGGGCAGAGATATTTAATCCAAATAAATACCACGTAGCCAACTCTGTACACTCATCACTTGCTATATGTAAGCAGCAATCCTTGTCTTTTTTGGTGCATGCAGAGAGGACTGGAGTCTTTTCAGATGCCTTCTTTTTATCAAACTGAGCAGTTTAATTGTCTTCTGGGTGTTCATGCATACCTAACAGCTTGCAGGCATAACACACTCGCATTGCCATGCATCGGTGGGCCAAGAACACTCTCGAGGGAAGTAATCAACGCTCAGAGAGCTTCTCAGATGATAACAGCTCTGATATCAACAACAACTCTTGCTAAGAAGGGTGATAATCGTAATAGCTTTGCAATAAACTTCTCTATCTGCAGAGAACATCTTGAGTACTGTGTGCAGTTTTGGGCGCCACTGTATAAGAAGGATGTGAAGCTACTAGAGAGTGTCTGGAGGAGAGCCACAAAGACGGTGAAGGGTTTAGAGGGGAAGCCGTATGAGGAGCGGCTGAAGTCACTTGGTCTGTTCAGCCTGGAGAAGAGGAGCCTGAGGGGAGACCTCATCGCGGTCTACAGCTTCCTCACAAGGGGAAGAGGAGGGGCAGGTGCCGATCTCTTCTCCCTGGCGACCAGTGACAGGACCCCAGGGACTGGCAGGAAGATGTGCCAGGGGAGGTTTAGGTTGGACATGAGGAAAAGGTTCTTCACCCAGAGGGTGATGGAGCGCTGGAACAGGCTCCCCAGAGAGGCAGTCATGGCACTGAGCCTGACAGTATTCAAGGAGCATTTGGACAACGCTCTCAAACACATGGTGTGAATTTTGAGATTGTCCTGTACAGGGTCAGGAGTTGGACTCGGTGATCCTTGTGGGTCCGTTCCAGCTCGGGAGATTCTATGATTCTATGAACAAAGGACAACTAACGCCTTACATTTTTGCTACTTCAAAAATAAGGATGTGCATACACTGCTGATGCTGTGGCGAAGAGACCGGTTCCTTCACAAAACCTTGCAGAGGAGAAGAGAAGAGGAAAGGCAGTCCTCACCTCTGCAGCAAAGCTGTTTTAAAGTATTAAGAATATGAAAAATATTAAGAATATTAAAAATCTGCATCACTGTTTAAAAATAAATTCTGGGTTCTTTTTCACTACCGAGGGGGAAGGAGCAATGGTGCAGTGTTCAGCTCTGTCCCCAGGCAGCTCCTTGAGTTTGGGTCTGGCCAAGCCTCAGCATGGTGGTAACACTCACTCTTCACCTCCAGCCCCCAGATGCTTCTCTCTGCCCCATCAGGTGCCTCTGAGTTGGTCACACAACCACTCCCTGGGCCACTAATGAGCTGGGATAGCTTAGCCAGCTTAGCTGGTCTTCCCTTACGAGCTCGTTCAGCCAACACAGGTGAGCTACTCCAGCAGAGGTGACGGGGCGGCTGCCCCAGTGGGGCTGCACATCAAGCAGCTGGGGACAGCAATGTCCTCAGTCAGCACCGCTGCAGCTGGAGGGGACCGGGGTAAGCACAGCCCTCTCACCTCTCAGGCCATAGCCCAGCACGTCTTTGCTTGCCATCACCAGAGTTCAGTGGGGTTTCATAATTTCTCAGGGTCCCCACGAGTAAATCAGCCTGAAGGACGTACGCTGGGGGCGAAGCTGAAGACCTGGAGTTCTCCTTCAGTGATTCCACGGGAGAGATTCAGCACTTAGAATAACACAAGTGAAGGAACTGTGATTTCACCGCTCCCATAGCACTTTACTTGAGCATCTATGAGTCCTATAACATTGCAGCAGTTCGAAAACTTGCCTAAGACTGCTTATCAGCGTGAAGTTCCCATGGAGCACGTGCACACCACAGCAGATTATATACCAGCACACACTATTTTGAGAACAAAGGGAAGCTGATGGAGACACGCACTTTCCCTCGATTAGGCAATAAACCATTCTTCTATTTGCGTTACATTTTGTTATGTACATTTTGTACATGAACAGCGTCTGTAATTTGACTAATCTTTTGTGATATAACCAAAGGAAGCCACTGTATTATGTTTTATTGCTATCATTTTCCTCACAGGAATGAATCACATTCCTTTACAGCCACCAGGACACATTTTTGCCTAGTAACGCCAGCAACTGCTAGTTTCTGAATGCTAAAGAGCAGAGAGTTGGCTGTGGAAGTATGTGGCTACGTAAATAAATATGATGCTTTCAATTTTTCAAGGGCACCTAGAGATGTGCATGGCACTCACAAAACACATTTCAAGCCATGTGATAATTATCTGGGTTTTAGCTTGTTTAACTGAAGTTTGTTAAAAAAAGCCACTAAGTTCTGCAAACCCTTTAAGTGAGGCTGAAATTATCTCAAATGAGTGATTTGTTGTCATTTAGAAATACTTATTTTTAAAAATCACTTCACTAACAAGGCAAACTTAGAAGTAGGAGAGAAAAATGAACAAATCAAAGTTTTGGTGGTTTTTTATAATCCTCAGAGTCCTCGGAGGGTTTGTACAAAATGAGTTCACCAAATTTGTCAAAGCCAAAGAATGCCACGCAAATGCAGACAACTTTCATTAAACAGCAGGTAGCGTTACCTGGAGCCAAGGTAATAGTCATGCCGTGAAGACTTCAGACTGTCTGTCAGCCTGGATATGGACCCGATGCCTAGATACAGATATGCATTTCTCTTTCCTAGTGCAAGCTATAAGAAAAGATCCATCAGCATCTTTCCCTTTTCCCTTGAGCTGCTTTTCATTAACTCTTCATAAACACTCAGGCTCTTTATTAATTCAGTTCCTTTGCTGTTATTTATTAAAAGTCTTCTATTCCTATGCTGATTTCAGACGTTACACCGCAGCAAACCTCTTCTCACAAATTTCTTAGTTTCCTTGGTTCACAGTAAAACTGTTGAATAAAATATTTAAAGGAAAAAAATTCATAATAATAATGGAAAATTAATTAAGATAGCATCAGTAATCATATACCACTATGTATAGATAATAAAGGAGTTCAGCATACAGGCTGGGATTTCTGAGGAAGACTGCCACCCCTAGGCATGCAGCTCTCCTGCCTGCCTTTGATCAACTTCCCTGGAGGGTTTAAAGTGGATAGATCAGTTTCTCAATCACATGTTTTTTTAGTAAAGATGCATTTTCTCGTAATACAAATTAAACTTAAAGGAAATGCAAACCAAAGTATGCTTATAAGATTACAGACTTATTTTTCTCTTTCAACCATATCCACCACTCCATCACTATTGGAAATGCAAGGCTACCTTCCTTCACTGAGCAAGTCACAAGGGGTGGCTGCCAGAGGGCTTTGTGGCACATTCATGAGGATGCATGATGTATATATGAGCATGCATCAGTCCTGGTGTCCAAGAGCCAAGGAAGCAATTACCCAGGCTTGTTCACAGTCAAGGAGCATACGTGTGGAAGTCACCACTAGAACGATGTATTTCAATCTTTGCATTTTCCTTCTACTCATATCTTCAAGGAAGTATATGATGAGACCCATAAAACTCTATTGCCTCTTGGTTAGGAATGCACTGTTGTCCTGCAGGGGTTGTCCACTCTTTAGAAAAAGAATATCAACAAAACCTGACATGTGACTGTGAGAAATTCATTCAACTTCAACACCTTGAATAAGTTTTCTCCTTATTCAGAGAAGAGAGCACAGGAGGTAAAGTACACTTTGCTTTCCGATGTTGCATCAATCTTGCTTGATCCAGCAGTTATGGAGACTCCTAGAAATGAAGTCTGTGTCACAAACACTGTGCAAGAGAATATCTGGTTTTGCCTTCATATCATTAAGAACTAAGACATTTTTGCAGGAGGAGGTAGTAGGGTCCTTGGAGAAATCCAGAGACTAGTTTTTGGGCTTGGAAAATCCAGACCTGGAGAAGTAGTTAGGAAATGTTTCAGCAAGACTATTAAACATTTCAGAGCGGTCCTAGAGATGGGAAAGGTCTATTGAATGCAATAGCCAGCAGTATAACATCTCTCCTTTTAAGCATTGTTGGTGCAGACAGCACTCACTGGCAGAGTAATAACACAGTCAGCCAGGAAAAGCAGTATCTAAGAGTTGCGGGTGCAATAGAAGAGCTACTGAAGTTTGAAACTAGCACTGCATTCAATCACTTGAGCCCCAAGAGACCACTAAATTAGGAGCTTCTGTTTTCACGAGACCTGTTAATTTAAATTAAGATTACATAGTTTGGAAATTGGTCTATGATAAACAGATCAGGATTTATTACATGGTATCTAATTTGAAGCCTCATATGAAAGCCAAAATGGTGGAGGTTTAACAGTGACAGAAGAGAATGCTTTCTCTTTGTAGTCACGTTCTGCATGGCACAGCATACTGCACCCACAGACCCTCCTCTACCTCCAGCACCCCCACCTCCAGCCAGAAGATAAATTTAACCCCTGAAATAGCAGGTGTTTTCACAGTTGTGTGCACAGGGTAGACACAACTTGGGGATTCGACCTTTCCCACCTCATTCAGCAGGCTTCCCTGTATCACAGCGTGGCACCAGCATGCAGACCCTGATCAGGCTGGTTTTAGAGTCTGCAGAATGCAGATTACACAACAACTCAGCAGAAAGCTGGCCAACTTCACATGAATGGGAATGGGCGCCCAGCCCCAGACAGCTGCCACAGTGAAAACAGCTTTGAAGCACTGCATGGTTTCTGACGCTGGGAAGAAAAGCATCACAGCCTGTGTCACGGTTCAAGGGGAACAGCAATCTCTGCAGGCTGCTGCATCTTCTCTGGGAGCAGTGGATAAAGGTGGATAATGAAGCGAGCACTGCTCTGCCCTCTGCCAGGAACCATCAACAAGCAGAGCTGAGCCAGTGCATGCAGGGAAGCCGTCAGCTCCCAGAACAGACCAGCATGAAGCAACATTCTTCCTGAGGGAATGGGGAAAAACAGAGAGCAAGCTGACACTTACCTGCAGGTTCAAACATCAGTCTGTTGTGGGGTGAGCATGGCTTTATGCCTCCTCTTAAAAATTAAGTTTGAATCTAGCTTCGCCAAAAGCACTGCACTGACTTAACACACCAGACAAAACTTGCGTGGGGCTTCTCATCGGCAGCCTTCGGTCTGCTTCAGCCTCCTTGTCATCTTTGTTCCCTCACAGATGATGCCTTCCCTTGATCTCTACGCAGGCCAAGTCAAGCAGGCTCATTGGATTAGGAAGCACTGAGTCCTGTAGGTTTGGGGTTTTAACAAATGCTTTCACCATAATGGTCCCTGCCACATCTACCTTTTTCACCATATCTAGCCTCTTCTTGCAGAATTTGCTAAACCACTAGTGGACAATAACATCCCTAGGTCCAGGCTTGTCATTGCAAGCTTCTCTTTCTCCCATTAGTCAGGATTTTCTATAGTTAGGCTTTCCTCACCTTTCAGGATATTTATTTTAAAATTAATCCAGCAGGTGTTGTGAAAATAATTATGAATAGCATATGGCTTCATTCAACCAATTTGGCTCTCATAATGGCCAAATGTTGATCATACCCGCTCTATAGAAAGACCCCCTCCAGCACAGTCACTATGAGGCACAGCAACAGAAAGTGAATAAATAGCCTTGTCAAAAATGTCCTTGGTGCACAGCAAGGCAGGCATCTGTGTACAAGACTCTGTATCACACAATGTTGTTCTTCCCAGCCATTCTTCCTCTCTCTTCTTCTCTGCAATTAGTTTCCAACATGATGGTGAGGGCAAGAAAGAGTGTTTTGGGGCACACTTGGAATAACTGATGCATTAGGGACTAGATCTTGTAATCCCCTTCAGGCTCAACACAAAGAGAAGAAGAGCTGAGCTGAACACTGCTGGGAGTTCTCCTATTTGCAGACTCTATTATAGATTTAAAATATCAAAAGCAGAAACTCAATGGACCCTCCTCAAACGATGGGTGGACAATTAAATAATCCCAAGAAGTCTGTCAGGAAGCAAACTTGTCACATGTAGCACCCCGCTGCCTTTTTTCACTTTCATTTCAACTAAAGCTGCAGGTTCATTTAATTATCTAAGTGAATAACTTAATGATAAATTCCATTCCATCTCTGACAGCTGAGTAATTCAGGAGAATTTTAATAGGGAATAATAAACCAGACTTTTTAAAAATTCACTTTGATTCCATCTCATCTTTAATTTAGTCAGTTCTGGGAAGCTTCAAGTCAAAAAGGTCATTGAAAGATGTTGGCAAATTCATCAATTAGCAATAAAGTCTAAAAAAAAAAAACCTAAAAAAAAGCAGTCTGAAAGGAAACTGCATGTCGTTATCAAAGTATCACTATATATTAGTTTGAAATGTAAAAATTACCTAGGGTAATTGTAAAATAAATACCTCTATTTTTAAATTGCACTTCCAATAAATTTGCTTTAGCCGACGTAAAATAGTGTTGTTTTCCAACTAGTGACTAAAACTTTATAAATAATGAATTTTTCAGGGTTTTGGGATGAACTTTGGAAAATGGTTTGTCTCCAAATATATCAAACTTGAAATTTTTCTTTTCAAGTTGTCACTGAGACAAGCAAACGAGAACACTCTGCTTGGAGTCAGCCTACAAAATTGTTTGACTTGAAAGGTCATTTAAATCCGTTTACTAACATTTGCTTTTGGATCAAATTTTAAATAAGGGAAGCTGTTCAATAAAAAGTCAACATTACAAATAGAAAGAAAGTCAGTGCTTCCAAATAAGAAAGTGATTATTTTTTCCCCTCAACTGAAGCAACTCACTAACCTTTCTCTAAATTCACAGCACACAACCATTTTTTTTGTTCGATTCCCCCTGTCGAAAACCCTTCACCTAGATCTAGTTAAAACCACTTTCAAAGAGTTTCCTCACCAGTTATGTAAAAGCATTGCTTGAATATCATCCAAATTGAATGGATCAGATGAGCGCGGTGGCTATAAACCTCTACCAAAACACAACACGTTTCTTATTCAATGTGGTACCCTGGGTTTGGCCGAACATCTCCTGGGACATTGCCTGCAGCAGAGGTGAGGGAACTGAAGGCAGAGGGAAGAGCCAAGAGCACCAGGGATCTACCCTGCCCCCAGCTCTCAGCCAGAAGGTTTTTCTCCATCGGTGCTCTTTGCAGCCAAAAGAAGCCAGCGGAGTCTCCTGCAGACGTTAATCAGACTATAAAAGCATTAGGCTGCTTACTGCTCGGGAGGGTTGCTACAGAGATAGTCTAGCAGGGGTGCACTATTGGCTGTCAATATTTTATGTACTGACAAGTGCTCATAAAAGTAAATGAATATTTAGAATTATTTTACAAATACATATGGGAAATATGCACTGTACCTGCTCTCATGGAATGGGACTGCACTTAGCAAACATCTTCTGGAATCGCATTTTCGGCCTAAATGGATTAGTACTTAAATTTATTATCTTCTTAGTCCAGACTGGACAGGACCAGAGCTGAGGTCCCTTGGGGAAACTTGTCATCCCCAATCATCTCATCAGCCAAGAATAAGACAGAGTGCAGATCTCAAACTAAATGCAGCTCTACAGCATCCTAAGGACTGGTTTGTGCCTGGCCGCAGGCCCGACGGTCAGAAATACTCACCCTCCTGTTTCCCGACGAAGCAAGCTTCCAGCAACTAGACAAGCCCTGGCTAGTTTCCTGCTGCTGTGAAAATTGACTCTATATCCACATGCCTGGTGAAAATGTATTTTGTCCTTGTGACAACCCAAGGTCAGAGAAGGTCATTTGTAAATAGTGATGACTTAATATAAAAATTAAAGCAAACCTTGTACTGAATTTGTGTAAGTTTGGGGTTTGGGAATTTTCAGCTTGTTCCAAGAAGCAAGATTCTTTGTAAATTCCAGTTCGGACAAGATCCCTCGTCATCAGTGCCATCCAAAAGCCATGCAGGATTAGAAGCAAAACAGTATCTGGAAAGCAACATTATTCATCAGCATTCCCTGCTAACATTCAGATGTCTGGCTGTTTCCAAATCACAAGCCTTATCTACCTCCCAGACAGAAGCCAGTCACAGCCAGCATGCAAAAGCTGTGGGCCATTTATCATCCTCAGGTTATTCATCTGGCTTCCTCCTTTGAATAGAGGAACACTGAAGCTAAAGCCTAATGCTAAAGCGAGGACCATGCGCACAAGTTCCACCCTGTGCAGGAGGAGCTGTTGTCGCCACAAAGGTGAGCCGCTTTCTGACTCCACGAGGGTAAGCCCACAGGCACAAGCAAACTGCACAAAAACCTCCCCTTCTGCTGTTGTTCAACCCCTTTTTGGGAACTACAGTCTTCAGCACGGACCAGACTGGGTCTGCTCTCTGTACCCACTGCCAAGAGGAAAATGTCTTGCACACTTCACCGCAAAAGCCAGCCCACAGCCAGGGAACAAAAGCCCAAATCAGACCAAAAGTATGTGGGCTGGTGGCATTAACCAAGCCCAGCAATGCAATGCCGTGCTGCCACTTACGCAAGTCAAGAAGAGGAGGAGGTGTCTGTTTCGAACAGATAAAAAGATGCAAGAGGAAGAGGCAGCAGAACATCATTCCTTGGAGCTTCCCTCCAAGCTGTTGGGTTATTCCTCCCGCAGGAGGAGAGGATGCTCATGGTGCAGGCATGGCTCCTGTGAGCACACCGAGAGGGAGGGATTGTGCAAGAGCCCCTGCAGGGGTGGGGAGCACCATTCACCCCCACCCCACCTCCCACCCACACCCCATGGCCCCAAGGAAGAACTATTCCTCCTTGAGCTCTCCACAGTTCAGTGCCACCACCAGATGCTCCCAGGAGGGGCACGGCGACAACACCCACAGATAAGCACTGTGCTGGGGCACTGTCAGATCATCCACCTGCACATTATAGGGAAAACCTTGGTGATTATTTGTGCACCATTGCACCACCTCATTTGCATAAACTTATCATGGCTGTGGGGTCAAATTAGGGAAAATGGCTCTTTGCATACACGATTCCCCAGGTTGTGTGTGCAAGGAAGAGAAGAGAGCACCCAGGGCAGCCAAGCAACTGGAACACTTCAGAGAAAATGCAGAAGGAATGAGAGACTAAAATGAGATGCAAAGCAAAATAATAAACCTGCACAACTTCTCCTTGTGAGATTTATAGAAACACCAGGTTTGTCTTGCTTTCAGACTCTGAAATATTTCTTACTGACAAAGGCTGTGGCTTTTTCTTATTTGTTTGTTTTTAAATAAGGCTAGGTTTTTTCCAATGCCTAAATACCCAGGCATACATTTTTGTGAAGTGCTTAACTTTTAAGTGAGATATTTTCTCCAGACTTTGTGAACTTGGCTCATCACCTCAGAATCAGGGAGCAGCTCAGTATCTAACGTCTCACTGCTTGAAAACGCATCCCCTCACACGTGAAGGGCAGCAGTCAAATCCACTACTTGGATTTGACACTGAGGGGGTCCTCCAATTTCTCTTGGCTTGCCTTGCCAGGGAGTACGTGATATTGATATTAGGTTGCTCTTTGATTTTTGAGGCGTTACATCTATTTGGCTCAAGCTGATGTTTTCATGTTAAGGGTGAGCAGATGATCTTCTCTAATACAAAGCACAAGCTCATGAAACTTGGGCGCTAACTTGGGCCTTTGCTTTGAGCTTGGTTGCATTCCCAAGCTTGGCAAACAGCACATCTTGTGTGCGCTTTTTGCAGTTGCTCAAGAGCTCACTGGAACGGTCCAGGCACTCTGCCAGACCTAGGTGATGGGAGGGAGAGAAACAGGCAGATGCAGAGCCATTACCCATCTGTTTTCCCCTTGTAGTTTAAACCAGATGCCTGGAAGGAAAACACAAGGCAAACAGCTATCAAACCTGATGTCTTTCCTTCCCCTCCTCACCTGCAGTCCACCGTTTCCTCTTTTGTCACCTTGAGAGTCATCCCCTCCCTTGAGGAATCCCCTCTAAAATGAAGGTGAATAACTCCACTCCTCCAAGCAGAGCCAAGGCACGCACTGGTTACAGACTCACTGCTGACATTTGCATCCCTTGTTGAAGCCACTGAATCTGCACGTGCGCCCACCCTGACTTCTACCAAGACCCCCAGCTGCTGAGCACCATGCAGAGCCGGTGAGCACCTCATTGCTGCTGCACCCAGGGAGCGGACAGTAGCCCTGGTTCTCCTTCATCTCAGGAAAGCTGTGCAGACTTTACAGAGTGCAGAGGGCTTCCGGCTTAAAGAAGGGAGGTCAGATGTTACAACTTGTCTCCAAGTCCCGCAGCCTGGAGAAACTCCTCAGGGCAGGAGACAGATCCTTGCCCAGGGCACAGGACTCTTCACATCTACCCCTTTCCCAGCACAGGGACTTCTGCATCAGCTCCCACGCCCCACCACAGGGGACATGCCAGAACTGACTTTATTCCTTAACCTATTTATTTTGAAGTCTGTTGTACCAGAGCTAGACTTCATCAGCACCACCCTCCCGGTTTTGTACACATCCAAACTGGGCACTGCCAATGTAAATGTCAGTGTAAGCCATCCTCCCCCTCAGCACATGTCTGCATTCCCAGCGGAGGCAGCCAGCTGCAACAGGCTGATCTCACGCTTGCCTCCTCTACGTTAAAAATAAAATTATCAGTGTCAACATCAGTAACAGGAAATTCACCTTAAAGGATCAACAACCTGATTCAATACCAGCCTTAGACGCCTCACCCATGTGACACAGCTCATTAATCACAGTTTGCATGATTACTATAGGAATTTCACTATATATGTCAACGCACGGACCTATGCAGAAGCCTGTAATTTGCTATTTAAAGCACACTAAAGGGCTATCACAGGAATTTTTCGCTAAAACACCTACAATTCCTCTTGGAAATGTTTTTCTTCAGTAGGATTTATGGGCAGGACCAAGCTCCGCTACAAGTGATTTCTGCCTTACCTGGCTTTGGCCCATTGGGATGGGGGGATATTTTTCTAAGGAGATGCTTTAAAGCCTGAGGGCTGGGTTTGCCGCAGAGTAAAGCTGTTCCCCAGAGTCGGTCCATAAGTGGGGGTCACGCAGCACCTGCGGCCAAGCAGGGATGATGACCACCCAGTCTCTGCTGAAACACCCTTACATGTAGCTCCAGCCTGCTGCGTTGGAAACGAAAAAACCACATCTGACTGAAGTACAGAATATATTTGGCAAAAGATTAAATTCTTAATAATGAACCGGTCTAGACATGGAGACATCTGGATACAGAGAACCTGCCACCCTCCCAGCAGCTGCTTCCACAGTTGATATCTTAAAAAGAAATTGCTCCTAATTTGTCCAGCTTCACTTCTCTTCAGTCCCTCTCACTATTACATCTGTTGCTACATAAAAGAGCCCTTTTAACACCAAGAACCATCTCCATGAAGGCATTAGCATGCTCTAATCAAGTGCCCTTGCAGTTTTTCCATTAGCTAAACAGGCATGCCCGCTTGACACTCTTGCTGCCAGGCAGTTTTCTTGTCTCTGGTTCTTTTCCACCCGCTCTTGACTTTTTCTACTTTATTTTAAGCACACAGATGGTGACACTCTCCCCAGTGGTGGTCCCACCAGCAGCATGCACAGGCATCACATCCCCTCCCTGCTCCCACACGTTGCTCCCCTGCGCAGTCACCCAGGTTTGCCAGTCTGTTTTCCCAACTAGTTTGCCTCACGATGAGCAAGGAAAAAAAAAAAAGACACCAGCAAAAAAAAAAGCATTGTATGAAAGATTCCTGTTCATCTCAGCACATCTCTCTGCTTCTTAGCAAATCATCTCTGTATTTAAAAAAAGAAAAAAGGATGTACTAATGACCTTTATCCCATCAGTAATTGCCTTAATCCATCTGATCAAAACTCCTTTAGTTTTCAATCATTACAAGTTCTCATTACCCTTTTCTCTTTCTGATCTGCCATGCCAGAGGCATCTCCACCACCAACATGCAAAATTTTCCTTTATTCAAAGAGCCTGCTCAAGACCTGGGTATCAGAGCTACATATTTACCAGACACATACAGCGAAACCACGCATTTTCATGGACTCTGAATCAATCACCTCAGAGCACTTCCAGTGATAAATGAAGCCTCAGAGCTTGTTTGCAAGATAGTGAAAGTTATTGTTTTCCACTTTAATATCCAACATATAAATGCACAAAGAGGTGTGAAAGTCAGAACATACCATTCACATAGCAACAGATATATGTAAGGACTCCTGTCTTCAATTAATGGCTCAAACAGCTGTGCTACGCTCTTCTCCAGGAAGAAACATGTTACATGAATAGTTGCTGCAGTCAAATTGCTGGAAAACTGGAGAAGTTTAGGAATATTTATTTTGTTGAGTTGTATCACTGAACAGTGTAACATGCCAGACTGTAAATAGTCTTCTTTTAAGCAGTAAGTGGAGTCTTTTATGAACTTATGACCATAGTAGAGGTGTGGTTTGCAGCAGATGTTGTTCACAGGGCAAATAGAAAGGGGTGCAGCACGCTCAGGAGTATCCAGTTCAGTGCCTTACCTGGGACTCCACCAGTCTGTCTTTGCACAGAAGCACTTGCTAACAATAAAAACAAAGCCCACAGATTTTTTGAAGCCTGTCCTGGACAGCAGCCACTTATGCATGACTTTAAATGGTTTTACATTGGCTGCAGCAACAAGCCCAAGGGCATGGATGAAGGTGTGACAGTGGAGACCTGGGAGAAATGAGCAAGTACAAAGGAGCTGCATACAGCACAAAATCTAAATAAGTGAGAGACAATGGAAATGACCCGTCCCAGACAGGCCAGAAGCTGAATTCCCACCATCAAAAGGCATCCTTAATCTCTTAATGCATAAAGAGATTCAGCAGTCCTCGCAACTGTCTAAGCATTTAAAGGTTAATTGCAACCAAGCTCTTTCAATGAAGTTATGCCAGAGAATAAAGGTTTCAGGAAATGAAACCACCGTAATTAAGAGATTGATATCAGATTCACATCTCCCAGAGCTTTGTACAGTGCCTAACGCTGACTCTTCAGTTGTTCTCTAGGATTCAAAACAATACAAAAAAAATACATATGTCTCTGAGGCTGAAGGCTTAAAAAACCAACAGGTCATTTCTGCTGGGTCTAATTACTAAACTCAGGCTATTTTTGGAAGACTCTAGCCATTTCTTTAAAACTCTCAGATGAATAACAGCACCCCAGATACACATATTTGAATTTTCTTTCCTGTGGCTATTTTGTTAAGAGCTTTACTTTTGCTTCTCCTGCAGACTATCAAAGTCCCACAGTGATGCACAAAAGGGTATGCCATGAAAAGCTACATGGATGGGGAGTTGCTTCTCTCTACAGCAGATTTGAATTTGGCTTGGTCATTTGTGGCAGCAGTAGACTTCACCATACCTGTATCTTTGTGTTTCCGTACTGCCTGACGAAGAGGGCTGCTGGCGAGGCCCTTTCCTGAGATTAAGGTAACTGGGAAAGACATAGAAAACTCCTGGAAGTGACATGAGAAATTGCTGGACATGATAGAGAAGAGTGCAAGAAGCTGATTAGCGTTACAGACAGCATGGTAAGGAATGGCTGGATTCACGGGTGGTGGCAGAAGAGTTATGTGAGAAATGGCCAAATTTCACATAAGTGAATGGGAGTATCGAGAGACTGGTGGGGAGCAGAGTCTTGCAAGGCCAGCATTGCCCAGATAATCATATCAGTAATATCAGCTGCAAACTGGATAGCCATGACATTTCCAAGCAGAGCCGCATAACAATTTCATGCCTTAGTCCCACCAGAATCAACTCATTCATTTAGCATCCAGCCCATTTCGTACAGGGAGCTCTGAGAAGAGAGTGTTTGGGAGCAAAGCAGACAAAAACCAGTTCATCCGCAGATCATCTGCCTGCTTGAGATAACCTGTATGTAAACCTAGAAAATAGTCTCTTAATCAACTGGTGTCTCACAGCTCAAAATCTCCTACTTGGGGACAGCGTTAGTCCCATTGAACAGGGCAAGGACAGGCTGATCTGTGGGGCTGGCATCCCAAACCCAGAATTTATTGTTTCTTGGTCCAGTCTCTTTCATATCAAGCAGTTCTCTTCAAAGCCCAAGACCATTTCAAGAGCAAAAAGAGATACCCCAAAGCAGGCACAAGAACAAGATCTTAGCCAAGCATACAGGATCACTTGGACTAAGCTTGAGTACATCAAGTCCAGTTTTTCCCCTGCTGTCTTTACAAAAGTGCCTAGCAGACATACGATCAGAGCTTTGCTAATTCAAAATAGGAGAAAATCAAGAATGTAAGGGAAGGGGAAAGAAAGAAGCATTGCTATCCTATAAAACGCATGACTGTTGGGCCAGTGACGTTTCACTTGGATGGAATCAGATCTTTGCTCGATTTTCAAAATGAGATCAGAAAGCAGGGTTAGTGTCACGCCAGGAACATGCCTATTTTCAAAGCAAGTCAGAAAATAAATTGGATTTTCTCAGGAATATTCATGGCTCAAAACCTCTCCTTTGACATCTTGTGTGCCAGCGTTTTAGGACTCTACCTATTTCAAAATGCTTTAAAGCCCAATTACCACAGTAGCATCTAAGTGCTTTGTTCCAATTTCACATTGTGAAGGAAGAAGAAACTGAACAGGTGAGACCTTTTCCATTACTGAAAAGCTGAGAATTCCAAGAACTTTTCAATTGCCTTTTAAGATAGGGGGGGGTTTACCCGCTTTATACACTTTTGCATTACTGCTAAGTTCAGGGACTAGCTTAAAACTAAAATACGAAGGTTCAAATGAACCCTTGCAACATATTATCTTACTAGAAGCCAGGCAGTTTCCTCCAGGTCTGGTAAGACTCCAGACACGTTCTGCACAGAAACTGCCGATATGGCATGAAACCAAAGTCCTGCTTTTTACTCTTCTTATAGTGAGTCTATATATACAGTGGTCAATTTGTTGTCCCTAGGAGGGAAAATGCTGACTTAGTCTCAATCTCATTTCTCATTAGCAAGGTTGCTAAGTGAAATATCTGACTTCAGATCCAGAAGGACCAGCTGCAAAGGGAAAGGCTGATAAGCAACCAGCAGGAAGAGTCCTCAGGCTCTAAAGGTCACAAGGCATATGCCATGGAAATCCCAATAATGACGTGGACTGCTAAAAGTTGCACTGAATCTTTAAATCTGAGAGGATTCAGAGAGGAAAAGAAGCAGAAATGCAATTTGGCTGCTACATTTAGCATTCAATTCACCACTCACATAACAAAGACAAGACATCATTCTTCCAATTAACGTGGCAAGTAAAGAACCAGTGATTAATACTAAGTGTTTGAACGTTCTGTTATACGATGTTAACAACCCTCTAAAACTGAGAATTGGTTCCAGGCACCTCGGGCACTCGAGACGGCTTCTTCAGAGCCACGGAGAGCCCTGTGAGAGATATCAAGATCAAACTCAGGAAATTAGCTTTCATCAGTAACACAATAGCAACGCAAAAAAATTATGACTTCAACTAAGCCTGAGAAGTAAGCCCCATTGCATTTCACTAGCTTTTCAAAAGCGATTAGAGCAGCATTTTGGAGCAATGGAGTCATGGGAGCACCATTTGAGCTCAATTTTAGAGATGCAGATGATCCCACTGTGAGAAGACAGAGCACTAAAAGTTAAGGGTATCTATCTTAAAAGACACCTATGATGAAATCCAGCCTAAAAGTTCAAATGGGACAAGATTGCTTTTATGCGGCTGTTTGCAGTACAAGACATTTAGCATCATACACTCATGCAGCATCACTGGGAACAGTGTCGCCTCTATACAATACACAAAGCAGAAAGCTGCTTCCGCAGGGATTGCTGGGAGGTAAATAGGAATGGCACAGTGTAAAAAAAAAGGTATGAGAGACTGGGGCACGACAAGACCGCTGCAATATTAATTTTACCTAGCATCTATGGAGAACGTCACATCTGCACACCAACACAAGGAGTCCTGCCTGCTCAGTTGATAAGGGAAAGAATCTGCAACGGAAAGAATCTGCTTCACGTACGTGTGCACGCACACAGGTATGCATAGGGACTGATGTACAAAACTCAGTCCCTTTTCTACAGGGGACCTACCCCAGAGGGCTCTCCCTAAGCTCAGACTTTGGGGGTTGATGGGTGAGAAGGGACTACAGTCCAGGCAGCATCACCTCTCCGCACCTGGGAGCAGCCACCACCGGCAGGCTGAGCTGAAAGGCTTCTTGGGTCCTGCAAAGACACATTTGCCATGAATAGCAGGAGTCCACAGGCTAGCAAAGGTGGGCCTAAAACTTCACCTCCACAAGATGAAGATCAGGAAGAGTTCATACGATCTTCCCCTGACAGAAACAATAGCAAAACAACCAGACCATGGCAGATATGAGAGATGTTCCTTAGTGCACTTCTGGAAAGTGCCCTGCTATTGTACCGACACTACCTGCTCAGCTCAATACCTCGTACAGAACAGAAAGCAGGCAGCGGGAAGGTCATTTGGAAATTAAATTCTAAAAGAGACACTACACATTTAAAAATTTCCAGCCTCGGCAAGACAGAATTGAGTTGTTTATTCAGGAGGAAGCATGTCTGGCTAACATTGAGTTTGCATTTAATTGGCACTGATGAACAATAAAGTTGCAAACTCCTTTCACTAATGCATGAATGTGCAGAAAACAATCTGCCACAGAACATTATGTAGGAAATACTGTCCTTCAGCCTCATGCAGCCTTCTCGCATGTGAATCACAGCCCGTTTAACAATGACATTGATGCTAGGCTTCTCAGAGGAAGGAAAGGCAGCTCTGACCACTACACACCAGCCAACATCATTAGGGTCAATTACCCTATTAGCACTGAAACAGACCTTATACGTGAACAGGGAGCTTCAATACTCCTCAAGTATCGCTTTCAACTAGAGATCAAAAATGGGCACATGAAGATATTCAGCTACTTGCAACCAGCACTCAGCACCTCGCAGAACTGTGTCCCTAATTAGGATTTAATAAGCTGGTAATTGTAATGGCAATGGTCTCATTAGCCTGATGCCTCATTACGGTGAGCACAGATCAAGTTGAGAAAGCCAGTCAACCTTGCAAGCCTTTCCAAACAATGAGACTAGAGCTGATTAAAGCAAGCACTGCTTTTGTGGCAGTTCCAATGAAAAGTGAATTCATAGCCAATGGGAAACCAACAGTAATTTGTGTCACTCTTTTTAAGAACATCTTTAGTAAGAGGCATGGGACCAGGAAGTTTGTGAAAACCAAATAAATGCCAAAAATAGAAAGGAAGAATTTGTAGTCAGCACTACAAAATGGGGGACACTGGACTGGAACGATGTTTGCTCCAAAGACAGTTCATGGAAATCACTAATGACTGCTCATTGTAAAATCTCTAAAGCAGATCAACACATTTCTGAATCACAAAGAACTTAATGGCCTTTGGTTACACGTTATGTTTATTTAAGCTGCCACTTCAGGTATACACTTGGGCACTGCTCAATAGCAGGTGAAATCATGCTGGATTTTCACTGCAGTGTTCAACTTGCCTTTGATCAAACAAACGCCTGTCTAGTGATTCTCATCTGCCTCTGTATGTACAAGAGCACAGCTACAGGCCAAAGATATAATTGTGCATTTATTAATAATAGAATTGCAGTGTGGTTTATAAACCTTTTTTCTTTTTATTTCAGGAATTTAGAGAAAAAGCCAGACCATTTCATGAACAAAATTGGAGTATAGATGCCATCTCATGCTGGGCAATCCTCTAGCTGCCAATCAATTAAGTATTTCTGAATGCAAATCAAGAAGGCGAGGCCTCTAGGCTCTATTGCTCACCTTCTTTCAACTGAGAACATTACGTTTACTGAGGCTAGGATTTTGCAGCCAGTCATTTTACATCACCTTTTCAACACAAGGAAGCAATGTGAGCAGAGCGCTGGTAAAATGAATTCAAAAGAATCGACTCATTAAAAATAAATATTGAAATGGCTTCAGCAAAACCAAATCACTAACAAAAAGGACACTTCTGGGCATCCAACTAGACAGTTTTAAAGTTCCTGCAAGCAGTTACCAAGGCACAGACATATATGAAAAGTCTTGTACAGAAGGGAATTGAAACTCTTCAAGTTGATAGTGTTATAATGGATTAACCATAATTTTTCTGTGGTGAAAAGATGCCTGCAGAACAAATCTTTATATAGACTGCCTTTCGGTCAAAAAAGCGCAATGACCTACCACAGGGAGCAAACTGTGCTGTTACCCTCACGAATCATTTTACGCTGGCACAGGACATGTCTGCATCGATGCCTTGGAGCAGCAGTTACCAATTATACACCACATGGATCGTCACCGATCTCCCTCGGCAGCTGTTACGTGACTGTTAAGAAAAGTAGCAATGCTCATGGCCATCATAAATGGAGAAATCCCTCAGGAGCCTGAAAATGGGATTTTTCAGCAGTTAAGGGGGTCTTATTTATTAAGCTGACTTCAGCACTAGTGCTCCCAAGAGCCATTCTCCTGCACAGGTGCTTGTATCTACCCGAATCTGCAGACAGCTGGTTCAGGGAGAGCACCCAGCAGAAAAGCACTCACTCGCCTGGTTTTGCTGGGCTGTTTCTTTGTTTGTTTAGTTCCCTGAACCAGCTCACCTCAGGATCAAAAAAGGAAAAAATAAAAGAAGCACCAATATCATCACTTTGAACATCAACCGTGTGCTTACAGAGTTGACAGTGAATAAGAAGCACCACTTAAAGATGCTAATACACACAGAGAGACCCTTAAAGATGGCCCAAGACCAGTACAAGAGAGTAAACGGGAATTTCACACAGGGAGTTAATACAAAAGAGGAACAAAGAGCCGTGACGCGAGGAAGCCTTGCTGCCTGCTGTTGCTTCTATACCGCAGGCAATGAGAAATCCAGCAATGAGAGGATTCAATGAGAAAGTCTTTGTGAAGGGCTCAGTGGGCCTTCAGAAAGCTTCTTTCATCTGAAGGTGCTGCAGCAACCCCGTGACTTAGGTCTGATGAAAGGATTCCTACCGGCAGGTCCCCATGGTGAGCTGCCCCGTCCCTGCGCTGCCAGACCAGCTATGAGAGCAGCCCCGATGGGCAGCGAGAGCCCTGACTGCGGCAGGCAGGACAGCGGGGCACCCGGGCAGGTTTGGTTCTTGGTCTGCCTGTGCTTTGTCTTGGGAAACCACTCATTTCCGGGATAATCTCAGGAAAACGCTCGTTGTCTGGGATAACTGTGCTGGTTCAGGCTTTTGTGACCAGCTTCTGTTGGTGTCCACATCTCAGAAGATGAATGTCCTTCTCCTCCGGGTGGCTTCAGCAGAAAAGAACCTACAGGGGCAGGTAGGGGTGCATCGGTGGTGCTGCTTCTGCAGCAGTGCACTCCCAGACCACCTTTGACAGCGGAGACCCCACTCCCAGCTCCTCAGGGTAGAGAACACAAAGGTTACCCCACCTTTTTGTTTGGTTTAGTGCCACAACAGCTGAGCACAAAGCTGTAGTTTTGTCTCCTTCAGCTTCTCCCCCCAAACCAGCGCTATGGAGACTGCCACCTCCTCAAACTCCAGGAGTGCTCAGATGAGGCACACGGACCGGGAAGGCTGCCAAGCGACCAGGGGTTGAACATCAAGTGATGCAACACCTCTAACAAAAAACCTTTCACTGGGTCTTGGAGGTCACTGCAATGACCTGCCACCTTCCTCATACTAGGTAGGAAAGGAGGAGCTTAGTATACAGTGCCTTCTTCCAGCTACAGAAGAAGAGGCTGCATTGGTCCGGCCCATGAACTGACCAGGAGTGGGCAATGTGCCCATCAGCCTCTCTGGTACCCCTGTCCACACATTGCACATACTTTTGCGGAGTTTTACTAGTGGAAATTACATCCAATCCTCTTAATTTCCTGCATTGCACAGAGCAAGGAAGGAGCAGCTTGTATGGCTTAATGCCTCCTCCTGCTGTCAGGTGACTGTTTTTTATTGCATTGCTATGAAACCTCTGGCCAGCAGCCAAACCTGCCGGGCAGCACAGGAGCGGCGAGAGGAACATCAGAGTCAGGACAGGATCTGGTCATCTGGCAGCAGTTACCACCTCCACATCCTTCCGTGATGCAGAAACGCAGGGGAAACGTGATCTGAGAAAGGCAATTCCAGCAAATGAACATGCTGTATCGAACACAGCCAGCTATGCTCCGCAACTGCTCTTTTGAAGGGAGTAGATACCTCATTACCAAAAGCACCATTTCTAGAGAATGAGCAGCACCAGCCACAGCTGTACCTGCTGCAGTACTTAGAAGGTGCAATCTCCATCAAAACCCTGCTGTTCATTGGGGAACATACAGCCTAAACCAGACAATGTGATGGATAGCAAGGCAGAGAGGATGTCAAAATCCGACAAAGATGACCTCAAGCTTGTGAATTATTTAATGAAGCAAGAAGAGCTTGCATTTGTACTCTGTGCAGCATCATCTAGGGAGGAACAGAGCCAGTAGGGCTGGTAAGAAGACAGACAGGTACCCTGCTCTGTTAAATATCCAAAACTGAGATGAGGAAAAGCAATTATGTCCTCTTCATGATGGGTGAGGAACGGAGGCTTAGCATGACTAAGAGTCCCATTTTAAAAGTTAAGTACCTCAATACATGGAAAAGCATCTAGACTACTAAGCAGAAGAGGGCTAAAAAGTATCTGACACTGAGCTCCGCTGATTTCAGCAGCATTTCCATACTCAGATGCTTTTTTTAGCAGTTGAAGTGGATGCCGAAGCAACTGGGTATGACTGAGGTGCAGCAAGAAGTGAAGTACAAGTTTCCAAAATCACTGACATCCTCCCTCTCACCCCTCCTTACCATACTGCAATTTCTCTCCAAAAGTTGTATTCCAATCTCCATAGTCTGTGCAGATTCAGCAGTTCAGGGCATGGGGAGCTCTCACATCCCCAGACTCCCTCAATGGCCAAAGAGATGGAGAAGGGGCAGCAGAGAAAGAGCAAGTCCAGAGATTGCAAAGCATCAATCGGTATCATGATAACAAGGATGGCCCAGAAAAGCTGACCTGCAAATAAAACTGGGGGCAGCAAAGAGCAGCACTAGGATTTACAGCCTTTGTGGGTTCAGCTCTCAGCAACAATCCAGACTTTCACCCAGGAAACACAGTACATGCAAATGTCAGTGCACAGCAGCTGGAAAGTGAGCAGGACCCGAGCCCACAACACCTGATCCATGACCTCCTCCTATGCTTTGAGCACTCCTGTTGGCTTCACAGCAGATAAGCAATCATGGCAAAACCAGGACTTTCCTACTTGCCTTATTCCGGAAGGATTTGTGGAATTGTTGTGCAAGGGACCGTCTGACCAGTAATCTGCGTGAGGAAAAGCAGAGCTAGGTATTTTTTTTTTTAAACTTAGAATTCTGTCGTAAATGTAAGTGCTGAATGCTTTTTCAAATTGTTCATAAATTGCATTACTCTAACATTAACATTAATTTTGATGTTAGTGAATAATTGTACTTTGTGGAGTTCAATGAATTACACCAAGCAAAATCTGATTTTAAGAAAAGGAAAATCTTGCGACTGGAACAAAAAGTCTCTTTCTGCTAAAGCCATAATGTTATTTATCAAAAGCCATTGGGGGTTTTCCCACAAAAGTATACATTTCCTGATATAAAAGGTAACAACCAGCTTTTGACCTTGATGCCATCACTGGGGCTACAAGCAACTTCTGTTAGTTAATTGCCCCTCAAACTACCCCTTGAGAACAGCCAGCCCCTCCAGCTGGAGAACAGCCCAAAGGCGCAGGCAGAGATCAGAGGAACCCTTCCTGCAGAGGCAAAGCTGTCATTTGCAGAGGGAGTTCAATGTCCTTTTGAGGGTCAGGGCATTATGGCAATCTAATCTATAACCTCATCCATTCGAGCTATCTGTCACTATACTTTGAAGAGATGGGGGCAGGGAAGGGAGCGATGATGATCATGTTCAAGAACATAATCTTGAAACACCAGCCAGAGTACTTCAGTGGTGAGAGGGAGGGCCTGAGAGCATGCGGGGGGGAGAAGCCTACAGAGAAGAAAGGTGCTTCAAGGCACAAGCTTTACATTCTGGAGATGCAGGTTCAGATCCCCACTCCCCAGCAGAACTCCTTTGCGAACCCACAAAGTCAAGAGTGCCAGTTTCTCCCCAGGAGATACGATCACCTCCCAGGTTCAGGGATGTGCTATGAAGAAAATTACCTGCAATACTGAGAAATAGAAAAATCTTAATAACAACTTAATAACCCCTGTAGTCCTCCCAAAGGCTACCCCAGGACCGTAGCACGCAGGCAGCCGCTGCATCTGGAGGCTTGCAAGGAGCAGCTGGATTCTTGAGTTGGTTCAGACAAGCAGAGCCAGAGATACCAAACCTGCATCTTTCCACACATAAAGACCCCTCCAGCCATCCGGACTCACTAACTCCATTCCTGCAGGCAGCACACCACCGCTGTGGGACTGACGTGCCCACGTGAAGGGCGATAGTAAGAAGTCTTACTAAAACTCGCAAAGGTGCTGTTAAGCTCATGCTATAAAGCTCTTCCAAACAGCGTTGGTCTCTTTCTCCAGGCTCTATAAGCACACATTCACGTGGAACAGAACCTTGACAAGAGGAAAGACAAGCAGGGTCAGGCTAGGTGACCGCAATCTCCTTTCTTGCTGCCTGCTATACAAACATGATCAGAAACGCAACTGACGTTTCCTGCTTTCCTCCATCCTTCCTCTTCGAAGGCGCACTGAGCACAACGTGCTCTCAGCACGCGTAGGAGGTCCGCACGCTGCTTCTGCTCGCTAGGAAGAGAGCAGCGAAGTTTCCCATGTGGCACACGGTTGGGATTTTTGTTTTAAGACTAAACAGCTCAGGTAGTGTAGAAAGCAGCACCCTCTCACTGTTAAGGAGTGTGCCAGGAGGCCTTGCTCTCGGGCAATTGTTGCCCGAGTTCAGGTCGGACAGTGCATGCCTACGGTAGTTCAGATGACCTTTAACGACATTTTGTGCAATATTATGTTGCTACTCAAACCCACAGGTCTCCCCTACATTTACCCAGAGGCCGGGCAGCTCTGCTACCTGATGGAGAAATCTATCGATCCATGCACTTAGAGGCCTGACAAGATCTGATAAAGTTTGCCTCTTCTGCCCAAAGCAATTGGGCATTTACCCCATTTGCTCCTCAGCAGCACCGTATTTGCTGTCAGGGGAATAGCGCAAAGAGCACCTAGCAATCAAACAGGCTGTGTTTGGCAGATACTGCAGGCTCACCACTTGTACCGCCACACGATGTATTTTCTTTAGCCTTTTCGGTACTGCCGTCCCCCAAGAGCTGTGAGCAGGGCCATTTGCTTCAGATGAGCTTTTCCACCCCTCCACCACCAATGCTCAGAAAATATCGCAAGCAAACTGAGCCCACATCATCTCCTTCACCATTTCTTGGTAAAGGAAATGATCTGCCATGAACTCTCTGAGGTCAAAGACCCCAGCAGACTCTAATATCTTGCCTAATTTATTGTCTAAGCAGTTTCTGTATGTCTGGATCCTTCACTTAAGCCACAGTTTAACACAACAGCCCTATTTGGTTTGTGCATAATTTAAGGAACAGCTGAATGCCATTTCCTTTCTTGTGCAAGAGTGGATGCAGCTGCATGTCCAAGCACTTTGCTGCACAGACACCTCCGGTCAAAACTGCAGCCCTTGGTATTTTGCAGGGAAACCCCTGCCGAGTTCAGCGGGGACAGAACTTCAATCTCTCTTGGTAACATCAGCACCCTTCACCGTTCTTTTTGTGTGTCACCTTGTTTCACTGTTTTCATTACAACCACCACTTTGTTTTGTGGCGCGAGGTTTTTNTTTTTTCTTATTAAAATACGGACAAGAAAAATGTTACTCCGTGGTGAAACAAACCTCTGCCATACTGAAGTAACAGCCAGCACTGCCTGATGGCTAGACACATTCAACCCATCTTCGAGCATACAGACGTCCTGAAGGAATCCCTCTTAGTATCTTTCAGTAATCAGGCAGATTACTGAAAGTTGGGTGGTTTTCATTTCGTCAACTTCCAGGAATTTTCCACAAAGTAGGAACAAGACTTTCTGACAGCTCTGACTCAGACTGAAAGGCAGAAGAAGTGACAGGTTTGGATGGCTTGAGAATAAAACCAGAAAGAACACACCTGCAGATAACATCAACTTCATACATATTGAAGTAGACTATAAAAAAGTGACAGCAGAAGAAAATTGTACTTTGTAGGAACCCACCAATCAGGAGAACTTGATTGACAGCATAGTAACACCTACAGAATATCAGACAAGAATTGCTGGTAGAACATTTAAATATATTTAAATTAATTCCCCCACTCCCAAGAAAGCGATTATGTTGACACTGGAAGTACCTAAGTTTTCAATCTGTTTTGAAACATCAAGCTGCCAATATTTTCATCTTTTCTGCAATACGACCATTAAGGAGAATTAAAATGCAACATTGCTAAGTGATTGCCAGTACATCATCCACACTGGAGAGAGAGATTAGAGCTGCTTTGACAACTGCAGCCTCACCCAGCTACAGAACGTTGCTTATGATAAACAGCCTACTCCTGAGCAGCACTCAAGGACAGCAGCTCAGAAGGGAAAGGGTACAGACAGCTTTAACACAGTGCAAAGGCTCTTCACAGCGCATTTGGACTGCCAGAAGCACAGATTGCCAAGTGGTTAAAACAGGATTACTAAACCCAGGGGAATTCAGGTCATGCTATTTCTCCTTAGAAAGGGACAAAGAGACCACCTACCTGCATTGTGGTCCTTCCTTAACTGAGTAGTCTTGTTCTGTCCCATCCCTTCTCCTCCCCTTTCTGCTCACGGCATCTGCTTATAGAGATGCACAGAGTAGCCCCAAGACCATGCCCTAGGGCTAGGAGGGAAGCTGGGGGATTTGAAAGTGTTCAGCATCTGCAAGTCAGAAGATACTGGAGAGCCAAAACAGAGATATTATTTGACATCCACATGGAAAACTACAAATTTCAGACACAACTCAGGGAACATGCTGGAGAAGCTAAAAGATGCTAAAATCGTGCCTATAAAGGCACACACGAGTTTTGCATGATCTCAGCATGTGATCAAAGACAAGCTCTTCCAAGTGGTGAAGTGCTCCCTCCCTTCTGGTTGTGAGTTGTCACATTCTACATGACCTGAGAGTTGTATCGTTAGCTCTTCGTGACTCTGAAAATTCTCAGACGTTAGTATCTAGGGCTGAGCCAGTTGTCTTCTGAAATTTATCTAGCCAAGAGAAGAATTATGTCTTCTGTACGAATATGACTCTCCTGCTTTAAATTCAGTTTATTAGCCTTAATTTGATTGATATAAAAATAAAGTAAGTCACAATGGCTCAATTAAAAGCAGCCAGATATGTTGGGTTTTTTCTCTGCCTATGTAGTCCATGGAGGAAATAAAGAGAATAATTTAATAATGGCCAAAGCACTTGTTTGTATTCAACACAAGAGGAATTCAGACTAAAGTAAGCTTGAACTAAGTCACTCTGAGGATGCAGACCAACAGAAAGTTAAATTAGCTCCAGTGGGAACTAACTTCACATGCGTTATTTTTCAGGATGCTTTTAAAAATCAATAAAGCTCTTGAAACACTTTAATAAACCAAAGACTGGCTGGAAAGTAGCTAAACCAATTTAAGAGTGGAGGTTTGTTCTGCCCTGGGAATTGCTAAATAGAAACACAAGCACCATTTGGTGGTACAAGTAACACCATCCTCCCCAGCCCAACACACACGTCCAGCCCGGGCACGTGGCTAGCAGTTCTCCCACCACCAGTACCTATACAAGCGCCAGGGAATCCTGCTCTACTCAGGACCCTTTTTCCAGCACGTAGCTCTACACTTCAGCGCATGTGGAAAAGTACCCTCTGTTAGCCAAAAGCACAGTCACTGCTGCTCTGGCAGGAGACCGGTTTTGTGGTTTGCCCAGTGTAATTCAGCTTTCTACTCTGTTCTTCCCCAAAGTCCAAGGGAGAGCTGTCTTTTCTGCTTACTTAAGCAAATCCAGGGCAAAGGACAATCTTTTGGTTCCCTGTTTATTAGGCAAACCAGGTACAAACCCCAAAGGTTAGCCACGGGCCATATGCACGCTGCCATTACACCTTTAATTAAAAACTTTACTGCAACGCACACGGCACACGCACCAGGGCCTCGGGTACCTCTGCGCACCCAGCCCACGCACAGCTGAGCAGAGACCCTCGGAGCAGCCGTGCCAATCCCACGCAGGTTTTGGAACCAGAAAGCCACAGTTTTGATTTCTTACAAAAGAGCCCAGAGATGATATGCTTCAGGAGGGGCACGGTGGCTTTGGTAAATAGGCCACAAAGGTGATTCCTGAAATTTGCAGATCAGGCTGTGGTTTATTTTAATATAACAATCAAAGAAGCAAGTGTGATGATAGGCAATTTCAACAACAAGGCATTAAAATGCCCTGTAGATGAAAGGGAGTATCCTGCAGCAAAAACTGCGGATGTTAAACCTCAGCCACAGTGGCTGAATTGCTGCTGAACTGCTCTGCTGAGTGTCCTTTGCTCGGTTTAGATCTTCAGATGCAAGCAGGTTCTTATAAGATGAGTAGCTGTGTTGGCAAGCAGACAAGAGGAGCTGGCAAATTACAAGCTTGCTTGCTTTCTTGTCCTATAGCAGCAAATCATGAAGTGGCTGATGACCAGTCAGTCTGAGTTCAGAGAATCTGCAGCAAAGAAAGAGTTGTAGAAACTCTTTGCTAAATAAAATGAATGAAATATTCTCATGCTAAAAGTCTTTCTTGTTTCCTTTTGCCGAAGGAAATAATCTTGATAATTCCCAATTCATCAGCAGGATCAGAGCGTGACATCCAAATTCCCATTTGAACTCTAGTCATCTGTGATGGCAGAGTTTGGACACTTGAGCCTGTCTACCAATACCTATGTGCTAAAATGGTGAGCTATAAAATATGAATGATGAGGGCTTGTTTCAGTAGTTTATAGCATGGATACATGGCTTCATACGACAACACATGTAGCTGAGTTACAGTAGGGCAGATCACTCAACAAGCATGCGGCAAGTGAGATCCTTCAATATAGGTTTCCACAGGGTGTTTGGTAAGCTCTCTTACCAAAAGAGCTTTACAAAGCTACCATGAGATAACGGAGAAGCTTTTCCACGTGAATAAATTGCCACTGGAAAGCTACGGAGCAGGAACTGACAGTTCTCACAACAGAGAGAGGTCACCAGCAAAACACCACAGCACTGAGGTCGTGCTAATTGCTGTATTCATAAAAAGCTGAAAAGGAGGTGAACAGTGAAATGCAAAGTTCACATGCTACCATCCAGGGAATCAGAGAAGAGGATTGGCTATAAAGAGCTATAGGACTTCATTTCACTAAGCAATGGGGTGAGCGATCCAGATTGCTTGTGTTTACATTGACTGACAAAATGATGCATTGGGAAAAACAGGATCCTAGTTTTACCTTCACAAGGAGGAGCTACTACCACCCACAAATGACATCTTCAGATTATAACAGATAGCTCTAAGAAGTGTTAGCTTGATATACACTGGTTATTAAGAAAAGGCAAATTCAACACTGGCAATTATTAAAAAAGAAAGAACAAAACATTTTTATGCCAAAACATGAAGGAGCTGAAGGATTTATATCAACGATTGTGTGTACAGTTTTTCAATTCATGACACATCCCTGGAGGGAAACATGAAACAGAAGTATGCATGGAGAATTTAATTTTACTCCATGGGTCTCTCTCTCCTGCATATCTGTACTCAATGACATTCTCTGAAGTAGAGGATTGGAGCCATAACTGGAAAGCATATTATCACTTGAACACGTTTTCAGAAGTTGTAACTGAGGGAACAAATGGGATGAGATTATTTAGATTACAAGTAGATAATCACCAGGTATGATGCATCTCTATTTTAAGGGAAATGGTTCTATAGCTCAAACGAAATTCTGCCTAACATTCATTCCAACAGACTAAAATGTCAAAACCATGTACCTTGAACAACTCGGGCTATCCAAGCAACTGGGAACAGCAGGTGCCTGCTCAGTAAAGACTTAATACAAAAGTCATTAAGAAAAAGAACTAAACAGGCCTGTTTTCCTTCTGCTCTTGCACAGGTGGGCCAGGTCCTGTCTGGCAAGTTCTGCTTCCAGCTCCTTTGCTGAGAACGGTTCCAGTACCAGCAGGCCATGGCTAGTAATAGAGACCCAAAAATAGAAATCTTGAAATATAGCCATGTAGTTCTGTGTGGTACCTGCTGGAGAAATCTTTTGCCTCACATTGACCATATAGGGAATTTAAGTTGGGCACCTTAACGAATAGGTAGTTTTAAGATTTCACGCCTTGAGCCGTTTCAGATATGAGGCATATGTCACTGCCCAGCCATTCCTGCCCTGGGAATGGGTTACTATGAAGATAAGACGTCAATTCGCAGTCCATCAGCTATCCCACGGTAAGTGACTCTGCAGAGTCTTTTTGGGCATACGATCACAGTGCGACTCACTCCACAGTCGCTCCAGGTGTCTATGGGACAGCAGCATGAACCTCACCAGATGCACCACCGCAGCTCTTTGGCAGTACCTTCACACCTCCATCTATCTTGTACTTTGAACAGGTGCTTTTACCCTGACAATGCACCTCATCCACAGGGGAACATCTACCGACCATCCTGAGACAGTAATTTATGAACTGTTCTCTGTACAAAATTGTTCCATTTGCTGATAGATGGCAAATGGTGCTAACAAATATATTACCTGCTGCCTGCTAAGAGAAACTGGTGACAACCCAGGTCATCTCAGAAACTGTTAACAGTTTTTCTTAAGGAATGATTAGTTGAAAAACAATACTAAAGAGGCAATAAGCGCTATTACTAAATTCATTCTGTTGTCATCATTAGGGGAGTCAACTTTCCTGTTCTGTGCTAATTAGATCAGTTAGCAGAAGCTCAGAGAGAGGAACATTAACCAAAGTGTATCTGGAGCATCCCAGGGACAGACAGAGACAGCCAGAAGGGATGTCTGAGTACTCATTGCCTATGAAATTTTGGAAACCCCTTAAACCAGTCATTCAAGTTAGGTCAAGATACATGGCTTTAATCCTTCCACTCCCTCTAGCAAAGTACAAAGCACTTTGTCAGGGAGCTTTCAACTGCGGCCAAATCAGCGTTTGTCTGTTCTGCTAATGCAGCAACGATGATCATCTGTGCCTCCTGACAGCAGGTAAGGCTTCCCCTCGCACGTGATTCTGCTCCCCATTGAAAGCCAGCGTATTTAAGTACTGATAAAGATGAAATTTAGATTCTCCGACCTTTTTCTGTTAACAGGCACCATGGGTATAAAAACATCTTGTTGGACCAATATCACACCAATTTATGGTATAAAAAGTAATGTCCTCTGGGACAAAATAACTTCCTCTGTCCTGTAATTACTAGAATGACACCTGCCAGAGTAAGTCCACCCCTGGTTCACGCCTTCTGTGATTACCACCAGCTGAAGTTTGTAAACCTACCGAAAAGATCATTGTTTATCCCGGATTAAATCCAGAATTAAGTGATATAAGCATAGTGCACTCACGATGATTGACTGTCTTGCACCACGTTGCCTTGGAGACCAGCAGACAAAAATCAGAGACAGATGACCCATAGTCCTCTTCCTTGGAGGAAAGATCCCTCCCCTCTACCACCCAGAGAATACTTCCCAAGAAAGCTCCAGAAGGAAAGATCAGACTCTACCTGCAAATTCTCCTCTATCTTACCCAGAAATAAAAGACTGAATAGGACTGAGACCTCCATTTCCTTTCAAAAAAGTTGTAATATTTACCTATTGAGGTCCGACTCTGTGCTGAGAACACGCACGATGGGACACAAGTACATGCTACAGTGTTGACATGACTTGCGTGCATCAGCCTAGCAAAGCCACTGCACTGCAGGGCTCCACCCTCCCCTGCTTACACTCGGCCAAAGAAACAGCACAGAGAAGGCTGCACCTCATACTAGTGAGGCACGTGTATCTGGCACTGCAGAGCCCCGGGTCAGAGAAAGGGGGACACACAAAGCCTGACCATCTATATTTTTCCTGCCCAGTGACAATGTGAGTCACTGTGAGTTTGCAGCTCAGTATTACACCACACAAACACCTCCGCAACGATGCGGTGATCTTTAACGTGCATTTAAAGGCTTCTAGTGGCGGTGGTCTAAGAGCAGTGAAGGAACTCTTCAGAGCAATGAAGCAAAACCGATGAAAGCATATACTATCATTTACAGACTTATTTACAGTATTCAGCTGCGAAAAGCAATCTCAAGAGTTAAATGAGTGGTCAACACAAGGCATCCCTCAAAAAAAAGGAATCTTCAACTAGAATGGCATCAGCACAGTGACTATCCCCACGTGAGTGACTATCCCCACGTGATCACGCAGTCCCAGCGGAGCAGAAAGGGAAGTACACTAAGCCAAGCAGCAACCATTCCTCCCTAGCAGGACCTTTTCATTGTGGTCAAGAACTATACTGATCCCAAAGGTACCATAACTTGCACGTTGTGAGCTGAACTAAGTGCCCTCTGGCTATCTGGTGCATGTCAAGTCGTCAAAACATCTTTGTTTTCTCTCAACGGGAGCAGGGTTGAAGACAGGAGTCAAATTCAAGCCATTGGGTTTTATTCTGTAGTTCTACAGAATAGTCCTTTCACTGGGATCGTCAGAGCATACATGGAAAACAGTTTTCAATCACTTTGGTTTCTGGTTTGGGTTTTTGTTGTTGTTGTTGTTTTTGGTTTGTTTTTTTTTTTAAACCTGTAGAAAGCAAATAAGCGTATTAGGGAAAAATTAAAAGGGATGAATCTAGCTGATCATATTTCTGTCAAACGACAGGAGTCGAAAACTTTTGCTTCAAAGTATTCATCCACAAATACTTCCTCAACAACTGCAGAAAGGCATCAAGGAGATCCACCTGTAGAAGAGTTGAGTACTTATGTAGTTAGACCCCCCCCGTCATCATTTGTATCAAAGCCCATCTTGATGATATATTGACAATTGCCTACTATTACAGTAGTCAGCAGGATGAATTTAAATACTTCAACTTCCCAAATCAAGAAATGAAATTAATCTAAAAATATTTTAATGTAGCAACTTTGGCTATAGAACCAGTGCAAGATAAAGAGGACACCCACTGTATAACCAACTTTACTGCTTAATCTTAACAGAGTAAGCTACAGACGCAACGGATTTACCACATTATTTGGTTAAATTAAATACTGCAGTTAGGATCATGCTGTTGGTAATTGTGGCTTTACAGTACCAGTGTTCAAGTTGGCTGAGTTAGTTTTACTGTAAGTAAAATGCAAGTTTACAGAGAAACAAAATAATTTAGTATAGTATGCTGTATTCGGTTTCATGCTCAGTCACAATGATAACGTCTTCGACAGATAAACAATATTTCACCATTATGTTAATAATGGCAAAACATACAGGAATTTTAACGCCAAATTTACAACATAATACAGCGCTTAACAAACAGATTTCTCAGGTATGGTGGCCAAGTGAGAATGCTACACAGGACTGAGAAGCATCCAAGCACTACCCAGTGCATACGAAGTGAACCACGCTGACAGGAATGCTTTACCTTTTGATGGAATTATTGTTCTAGAAGTTTGTGTCCCAAACATAATGCAACGTAAAATGCATGTCAAACCCTTGCCTCAAACATGAAGCAAAAGGACTACACGTTATTTACAAACTTGAACCAGTAAAACCACTTGAAGAACAGAAAAAGCATTGTGATCACTTGACAAAGATGACAGAGCTTGATTACTGTATTATGTGAACTAGAATGGTAACGAAGTTGTAAACAAATTTTAACCAAATTAGGTTAATGCGTCTATTCTTAATTCAAGAATATTGTCATTTCAGCAAACAGTGATTTTTAAAGCTAAGGACACTATCAGAGGTTTTATTTTTGTTTAAAGCCAAAACTGATAAAAATCTGGAAGCTGGCAAATCATTTTTGTTCCCTATTAGCCTTCATTAACTTCTCCACTGCGTACTTCAGCAAAAAATTCAAAATTCCTGTTTTTGTCTAATTCTGCTTCAACTTACGTAGCTGGTAGCAAAGTTGAAGCAAACACTATCAACGCTTGAAAATCCCTACTTATGAGTTGTTTGGTTTTCCACTATTGGGGATAAGATTAGACTGCTGGCATTGTTCTACATAGAAAACAAAACACTGAAGCATTCATTTTTTAAAGAAAAACTTCCTCAAAATTAAATAGGCTTTGCAAATATGCAAAGAAATATATAGATAAATCAGATCTGAATCTGTCAATCACAGCAGTGTCCTCCTCATTCTTCCTCCCCCCACCTTCCAAACTAACAGCATTGCCAAAGTGGCTGATGTGAAACTGATAGAATTAAATTCTTTTACATGAAGTCTGGCTACAAAATAAAAAGAAGCTTTGTCCCTGCCGCATCTATTTTTTATATTTTTCCTGCATTTTTTAATGAACTCATGCAAGCGTAAAGGGGGTTGTGTTGGTTTTTTGTGTGGTTGTTTTTTTTTTTTTTAAACAGGCATAAGAATTGTGCAAGACAAAACTGAACAAACTTTTGTTTCACTTCAGAAAGATTTTATATTACCAACTCATTTCTCTTCATAACTAAAGGTGATAAAAAATAAATCCATAGTAATAAAAAAAAAAAACCCTGTAGTCAAACTGCTTTTTCAAGTATGTTTCTCCCCTCATGAAAGAATTGCATTAGCCATACTACTGATTAAAACCCATGTCACAATCATTAGGATTCAGACCATAGGTCCAGATCTCCCGGAACTGGGCTCAGCTGGATCTCCAGCTGAGTTTACACAAGACTGGAAACAGGAGGCCGATGGGTACACACTGCATGCATTACACCACTCCTCAACTCCCTGATTCTGACAACATCCACTATCACACCCCCATTGCATCCTGGAAACAGGAGAAATGGCTCAGGAGCCACAAAGTGATCTTGAACAGGTACCATCGTTCGCTGATCAATCAGGTGCAAATCTGGTTTGTGCACTTTGCAGACCTACTAGACTGGAGAATTTTGCCCACAATGTTTCTACATAGCACAGCATAAAACACATCTTAGTATTTCATTCAGTGTGGAATTCACATCTCAATCTATTGCAATTATGGAAGCCAATGAAAAGGCAATGAGAGGGGTTCTACAAGAGTTGGTCCCAGCATTAAACACTAATACACATGAAAAATAAAAGGTGACAAACTGCCAAGTCACTATTAGCGATGGTGATAGGTTCAACTTTTCCTCCATCTTAAATTCACCTCCCATTAATGCAAGAGAAAAGTGCAGCTTTGCAGCATGTTTGTTCACATCAAGTTTTTCCTCAAGAACACATTTTGCAGTAACAAAATACGGTCTATAAAGTTGCAAAGTGCACAAGCTGAAGGCACAGAGTACAAACACATAGGAAAACAGATTTCAAAATCCCAAGTGACAAAAAAAAAAAAAAAAGAGATAAAAGAAAAATCTGGAATTTAAAACTCCCTGACAGAAGATACATTTATATGGGACCAACTCTTAAAAGGTGACAATTTTTAAACTAATGAACAAATACTGCAAAATAATGAAACTTTATTCTTGTTAAGTAAAAGCTCCAGAAAATACCTTGAAGTTTAAAAACTAATACACTGACGTGTTAACTAGTTTTAAGAATGTCCTTAATATTAAGAAAAGAGTGCAAAAAAGATTCTTCCATTCTAACGCTTTTGGAAGCTGCTGATTTCGGCTGCCCATTTCCACTTTGAAAGGATTGTTTTTCAAGGTGCGTTCCTCACAAAAATCGCAGAACATGAACTTGATAAGAGGCCAGACCAAGGAATCATGTCTTTCAAAGTCATCCCAATTGTAGCAGCAACTGACATTTTATTATATAAAGAAGAAAGTCCAAAACACTTCTTTGAGGCATAGTTCGCGTCAGAGCTCAAGTATCAGCAGCTGCCAAAGGAGGCTCCGGATGCCACCTGTGCTCCTCCAGTGTCTGTTCTGGCTAGGAATAGAAGCTGATCCAGTATATTCACTATCTGTACCCCCTGGAGCTTGCACAAGCTGATGAGCCATCTGAAATGACATAAAAAGTTCAACAAATTCTCTCATATTAAACTTTCACCCTACATCCTTTGCCCCCCTTCCCCCAACAACCTGAAAACCAGCATTGCCTGCAAAATGTTAACAGTGTAAACTGAAGCTGATATACCAAGCAAACAGCTATTCATTCATTTCAGGTTGTAGTAAGAGTTCATCATAAAACTGCACGACATTTTATAGTAGGAAATAAAGCAAAGATACTCTGCTGAAAGCATAGGAAGAAGCTTGGCAGACAGAATACAATAAAATGAACGGAAGTTAACAACAGCACCAGAACAGATACTATTTCCCAATCCCCAAGGCTATTTAATGACCAGCAATCAGGACATTGTATTTAAATCCTAACTTAGAATGTATGGGACTAGATTGTCTCCTCGCCAAGTATTTAGTCAGCACAGAAGGTGGGACCTTTGACTGACTGCGCCCAAATTAGGGATGTCTGGAGTAGAGCAACCAACTGAGATTCCGCCCTGTACTACTTCCTCCCCACCCCCTAATCTATATTGGGGGAAATGGGAGTTACAAAGTGAAGAACTTCATAGTTAAACATGCAGCAAGAGACTTCATCTACAAACGGAAGAGAACTTCCCAAATACTGCCTTTAGTATCTCAACACAGGTAGATCCCGTGTTGTATTAGACACATAATTGAGGGTTCCAAGTTGAAAAGCACAACCCTTCCAAACCCTCTGTTCTGTCAACAGACAGAAACACGCATTACCCACAGGTGATTTATATCAGAAGTGGACTGTCTCATCATTTCATTGCCTGTTTTGTGTATCCTGACCAGGCAGAGACTTGGAACAACGTTCTTTTTCCTGAAGACCTCAGCTGTGTACTTAAATGAAGTGCAAGTACCTCAGCCTCGGTAGCTAGGATATCTTACTATCTTACAGGTGGCTGGGGGACTCTAGTACAGTTAGCCAGGCTCTAGACCCAACAAGTTTGTATCATTACTTAGAATGGTAAAGGTTACACTGGCAGACAGCTAGCTACAACGTGAAGGTGCAGCCTCTGACACCTCGCCACCCCCCGCCCCGAGCACCCAGAAGGCCACCGCTACCTGCCCAACCCGTCCGGGCAGGGTTAGATGCATACTTACTGTAAGTTAACTCTTCTCCAGCTCTCTTGCGTGACTGGTCACCTCTAGGAAAGAAGGGGAAGAAAGATATTTTCATTTTAAGAATAGTGAAATACCCCAGCACAATCATCAATTTTTACAGACTTTAGAAACAAAATGCAAACATAGCAGCAATAACACATCACTGCAGGATTCTCAATTACTAAAACAGAAGTATAAGCTATGTTTTATAGATGTAACTAGCTCATCCTCTTGTTAAAGATAGTAGGTTCGATTTTATAGGGTAATCTTTTACAAAATGAAGATGAGGAAAAATTGCTGCTATGCAGCGTGGTCTTAAGTCATGCATAAAATTGTTTTCTTAATTCAAACTTCTCAACCAAACTTTATAGAACTACATGAAAAACTCTGCATCTATCAGTCTAAAACGGTAAGATGCTCCTGAAAACCCAACAGACTCACTTAAGCAAGTCTGTGCTGACAGCACTCCCTCTTCAAGCAGAATATTTAAATAAATAACTAAAGTTGTATAAACACCAACTGACATCATTGCTCCTAGAAAACCTAAAGTCAAATTCTCATCTTCTCCTTTTATTCTTGTGCACACAAACTCTTAAAGCTGGACAATCTTCCTGCTTCACCAGTGTCTTGTGATGATAGATGTGCTATTGAAACTGTTACATAAAGAAGAGAGATTCCGATATATTTTCATCGCAATGGTTATAATTTTACATTTATCTCCTGGAAGTTGGTAGAAATTGGTTTTTTTTCTAATAATATGAAGTGTTCTTCCCTGAAACCACCCTTAAGTTGATGGACCTGCTGTGTATGCCTTGATTAAGGTCTTTCACAAGAGAAATACCACCAAGCAACTGGCTTGCGTTCCCACTTTCTACAGCAACAGTATTTAACAGTGTTGATAAGCTGACTATTTCAACTAGAACCTGACATGCCATTAATGCTGATGAAGACACCTCACTGTGCTGTGTTCCTCATGGTTATTGTTGTAGGAAGTGCAGCAGCAAAGATATCACAATTTTTTGGTGCAATTATAGGAGAACAGATGACATTTCATGCTAACCCAGAAGAGAGCAGACTTAGCACACTCCTTGGTAAAAGGGAAAAACAACCCTTTTATAAATATACACATATACATTTATATATGTAGGAGTATAACCTCAAAACAATTCTGAAAGGTTATAAATAAATCTAACCTATGTTCCTGAACATAGGAAGAAGCATATTACATCTTGAAATACATTTCAAAGCAAAATGCATTTCAAATATCACTGCAAAATGCCATGTAGCAAATTATATCACCTGTACTTCAGTTTTCTTCTACCTGTGTCCTTTTAATGATGACAGACTCTAACACTTTATATAACCTCCATGTTTACCAGACTGCACTGACTCACTGGCAGTACAACCATATAAAATGTATTGTGCAAAACACATTCATCAGACTAAATGCCATCAATCAGTTACTCCACTGCAAAGTTTTATTTTGCATTTTTATGTAACAAATTGAAAGCAAGCTACGTAGAAACAGCAGTTGCACCAAAGCATGGGCTAGGGTGGCCAATTTTCTAATCCTACAAGACATGGCCAATACCCAGAAGATCACATACTGCAGAAAGCCAAAGGGAAGAGGAACTCTTAGAAATTACACTCTGCAAACAATATGTGAGACAGAAACCTTTACTTACTTCTTCCCTGTACAACTATCCTCAAGCCCTAATCTCTTCTTTGTCCCCACCTAACACACAGGACAGAAAGTGTTTCCCATGCATTTGCATTAGTTCCAGTGCTAGAGAATTATTTTTTCTGCATAAAACAGGAGTTGCTAAAATATTTTCTGAGGATCCCACCAAGTGTCTAACAAGAGACCACCACAGAGGCATCCACCCTTTGCAATGGTCAGTATCCTTCCTACTACCCTTCCTAGCCTTTTATACAGTACCCTCCTCACAGTACCAGCCAAAGAACTTTACAACCAAGCTGACAAGCCTGTCTTATTTTCAGGTACCTAGGGACAAATGTTTCTGAAACCAATTGTTTTTGTGAATATGGACTGTTACTACTTGAAACTTCATTTTTAATTCTCTATGAAGTGTGAAACTGGTGAAATGCAGTTGTAAGCAGAAAACTATTATAAGCCACCTACAGAATTAATAAGATTGAAAATTAGACAAAATGAAAATGTTCCTTTTTTGTTTTGTTTTGTTTTGTTCTGTACATTACATTCTTTTGGACATTAAGAAGCATTTCTTTACCAAGACGGTGGTCAAACACTGGAACAGGGTTCCCAGAAAGGTGGTCGATGCCCCAAGCCTGCCAGTGTTTAAGAGGCATTTCGACAATGCCCTTAATAACATGCTTTAACTTGGTCAGCCCTGAATTGGTCAGGCAGTTGGACTAGATGATCATTGTAAGTCCCTTCCAGCTGAAATAGTCTATTCTGTTGTCAGCATTATATGCCTATTCAGTTTCAACAGTCTCAAACTTCTATTTCTTGGGCCAAATGCACTGCTTTTCTCAGCCCAAGCTCTTACGGCTTTCTTTTTCATGTCTTAACTCATGCTTATCTATCAAAAAACTCTTTTCCTCAACAGAAAGCCTTACAAGGAGTGAGTCTACAAAACCATTTGCATTTGGGTCAGTAGTAGAGTTTTGAAGCTCAATAATTTACCAAGCTTTGAAGAGAGAAATTACCTTTGAGGAAAACTACACGAGAGTATGAAATCCAGGAGTACATCTAACAGTAAACATACCCACATCTAGTGGGTGTTCAAACTACAGGACCAGATTCTCAGTGTTGTACAGGTAACAGGAAAGATGAAGATGTGTTCCCTTCATGCAGAAACAAACCTCTTGGGAACAGAGCATGACAGCTTCCCCAGCCTGATCCTGGATTGTCAGACTACTGCAAAAGTGGTATACTGCTGTGGTGAAAGCACTGTGTTTCTGTCTAGGCAGTTAAATAGAAGAGCATAGACCAACAGGCACTGCCCAGCATGAACAATATAGGCATTACGAACATTTTCCACTGTCTCTCACTGTTTGTTCTTTTCTTCCCCCCCTCAATTCAGGACTCAGAACAGAAATGCCTATTTAAAATAAACACCTTGACTGTACAAATAGCTCTGGAAGTGGAATAAGGAAAAGTCATCAACTGACATTTTCAGAAGCGCCATGAAAAAAAGTCAGCTTATAGAAAATAAACGGCCAAAGTAAAGGCTGAACAAGAGCATGATCATGCATTAGAAGCACAATCAAAACACAGAGATGCATGAACTGTAAGCAATCTGTTTCATGAAAATATTTCAAGACTTCTGATCATCTACTTTTTGGTACCATCTGCAGGGTTGGTAGTGCTCAAAACATGGAAAATAAGGCCGTATTTTAGATATTGAGTTGTGAAGGTTATTTATTAAACTCCTAAATTATTTGTTCAGTATTTTTAGGTGTATCAATTTTTACCATTACAGCACTGTCCAGCACAATTACTACTGAACACTAATAATTATTACCTAGTAAATCCATTCTGCATAAGCTCTCTTTGAAGTTTCTGGTCTTGAGCAGCATATTCCTGAAGCTCAGATTCCACAGCAGGGGGTAGAATATTTGGGATGAATTTAGAAAATAAAGCTGGTGCCATCTGTACCCATTCTGCAAGAAGAGGGAAAGCAACAACAAAACATGTGGAAGAGATCTTTTGTGAAACTTTTACTCTTCAACAAATGTAACTTTGCTCTATTTTAAATACATTTTAGGATCTTGAATTTAAAAAAAAAAAAACAAAACACAACAAACCAGAATGAAACAAACAAACAAAAAAACCCCACCAAAACAAAAAAAAAAATCCAAAAAACCCCAAAAAAATCCCAAACCCAAACCCATCCCCAAAACCCACAGAAACCAAGCCTTAAAGCAGAACAAATAATCAGACTGTTAAAATCTGATGTTTACATGTAGATAAAGGATTTACTACTTTTTTTTGGTCATCAACCTCATCATCAAATTGAAATTCAGTTCTTGCTGCATCTCACAGGGCCTGCTGAGTCTCTGGACACTCTCAAGGACAGGCACTGATGATCAAACTGACCTTAATAATCAGATCATTTGTAACACTTTACCCCAGGAAGCGTACTCACAAAATTTACACCTCTCTTCCCTTTGCCTTACTTCTAGAAAGCACAGTAATATCACCATACAACTCTGCTTCTCCCTCCCCCGTTTCATATGAATTAATGCAATTCTCTCACTGATCTTCCAAAGCTTAGATGAACATTTTTTTAATGTTCATTATAAAATTTTAACCTGTATTAGTTCAGCTTCAGGATAGAAATGTGGTTTAATTTCACTACACTGAACATTGCCTTACAGAAGCAAGACAGTTTACCTTAAAGCTGCTTCCAGGCTGATTATAAGAAACACGGAAGACTGAGCAAAGGATGAAAACTGGGTTTATAGCAACTATGTGAGAAGTTCTGAGAAAAATAAATACTCCTCAAGTATTTCTGAAGCCAGACTTTCCAGAGGTTGTAGCAGTTATCTTAAACTTACTGAGGGCGCACTCGATCCCCTCATCCAGATCATTGATAAAGATATTAAACAGAACGGGCCCCAATACTGAGCCCTGGGGAACACCACTTGTGACCGGCCGCCAACTGGATTTAACTCCATTCACCACAACTGGAAGGAGATCAGGTTAGTCAAGCAGGACCTGTCTTTCATAAACCCATGCTGACTGGGCCTGATCACCTGGTTGTCCTGTACGTGCCACGTGATGGCACTCAAGATGATCTGCTCCATAACGTTCCCCAGCACCGAGGTCAGATTGACAGGCCTGTAGTTCCCCGGATCCCCCGGATCCCAGCAGCTTCCCCAGGAGAATGCTGTGGGAAACTGTGTCAAAGGCTTTACTAAAGTCCAGGTAGACAACATCCACAGCCTTTCCCTCATCCACTAAGCTCTACTCAGTTCTCCAAAACTTACAGAACCAAAGATTTTGGTAAAAAATTGATTAAAGTTTGCAACACCATTTTCCTTTCAATATAATTGCTGTTGCACAAGATGTCATGATGTACTCACGAGTTAAATTAAGCTCTTCTATGAAATAATACCAACCAAATAATGGCTTCACAGAAGAAACAGTCATTCACCTCAGGTCAAAAATCTGGCCATTTGAAGTGCGAGTCACAATATAACTTTCACCACTTCAATACTTCTAAACTTTTGCCATGACTGACTCATTAAACAGCCTTCTTTCTTTATTTCTACAGTGCAAAAGGAATAGGCCTTCCTTTTGCCTCCAGAATAGAGGGTTGGGTTGTTTTTTTAAAATGAATTTGGTATTCACATGGTACCTTGCGCAGGTCACAGAGATGGGCAACAAGAAGAACCAGGGCCTTTGCATAGTAGAACTAAGCATTATTATGGATAGGACACAACCCGCATTTGTTTGTTAAATGTGCATTAGATAGATAGCAACCGCACACATATTTAGGAAACATATCACAACCACAGTACAAGAGACTCCTAGAAACATTTTCCTTTTTTACCTGGTCGTAGTGTATACAGGCCTTTCACAATATTTGCCATGGTTGAAGGAGTTATTTGAAACGGCGTTGACTGAGCTTCCAAAAGTAAAGCTGAAATAAAATTAAGAGAATTAGCAATTTTTCTAATCAAGAAATATAGGCTCTTACACACACAGTTTTGTATCAAAGAAATACAGTAATTGTGCTTTTTTTTGTTGTCCAATGTCCTCACAAAGGAACAGACAGGTATCTGATTGACAAATTAATTCTCAAGAGTAGTAAAACATCACCTTTAAATAGAAATATTCTGTTCAAATTATGTATGATGAAAATGTGAAATAACTTTTTTTCATCCGTTTTCACAGACAGGCAGCAGGAGTTGTGAGGAAAAAGCAAGCAAGCGATGGCTTTAAGTATTCAGATGCAGATCTGAAGTAAACAATTTCTTTTTAGAAGCACCCTCATACTGAGTGTGCTAAACACCTGGAGATCCACAAATCCTCACTTTACAGTATTTAGCACCTTGTACATAAAACTAAGGATGGATCGAAAGTCTATGAATGAAGTACAAGTGGTGCAAAAAAAAAAGTAAAAATCAAATAAGAAAAGTTCTTTTAAACACAAGTGAACATTTTTATTTCATTCTTGGTATCTCCTGTAGTAAGCATTGCAATAATTGCATCTTCCTCTTGCGGAAAAACCTGGCAATAGCACATTTACTGCTTATATTACGATACCCAGGCCTTTATCCTGCCTTGTATTTATTTGAGGTTTGTACATACATCTGAATTACAGAAACACCAAAAAAAAAAATCAGTAAGATTTAAACCAACTGCTGCCTCTCAGTTTTTATTCCTCTACAAAGGAGTTGAGCAATATATAGACCTTTCTGAATCTGCTACGTAGAGGAGAAATGACTTACAATTCTACCTAAAGGGCATATCTCTTGTGCTTACATTGTAGAGAGTCTGCTTTTTAAGCTTCAGCGCATCTCCAGTTCTAGCTTCAGCATCTGCCACTATAGCACTTACCATAAAAAGAAAAATCTTCAGTAGCATGTTCATCTCTTTCTGAAACTGTTTAAGTGGCTCATGTAATAGGGACATTAAAAAAGAAAGTATTTTTTCTAACCTCCAAGTAATCAAAGTTGTTATATTTAACTGTTATAGATGAATTTATTTTACAAAGAACGATCTTTAAAAGTGCTTGCTCCTTTCAGCTGAAGCCTTGAGGGGGTGAGAGCCTGTGATTTGCTTTGTAATGACATATTTACAGCCTCTTTCCTAAAGATTTTTCAAACAGCCTCTTGGCAGCCAAGAAAGTTGCAAATCATAAAATTAAAAAGGGCATAATGCTTTATAAGGAAGATATGTGATAGTAATGCACATTCCAAACAATTTGTGTGTATATACATATATATATTTAATTAGACTGTAGCTACTTCAGCCTAACTTTCACCAACAGATTTGCAAAGTGTCCATAAATTGCAAATTTGTTCTTCATATGTACACATCAAATTACATTCCTTAAATACATATAACAAATTATTTTAAACAAAATAAGCCTAGGAATTAATACTGACATCAAGACCACAAAGTGCAGAGTCAAAGTCACTTGAACATTTTGAAAGATGTTAAGAAAATTAAATTAACATAGCTTCTTGAATTCATTCCTGATAAACTGAAAATTGTGCTCTCCATAGTGTCCAAGTTATAACTAGGAAAAGCAGTTAAAAAAATTTCAGAAGCTACTTTATATAACTGTATATGTACAGGACACACTGTGGGAGAGAAAGAAACTATTCAGAGTTCCTCTGGGAACAAACACAGGTGTTAACAGAAGCTGCCCACAACTACATAACTAACTAAAGGGCATCCGACTACTTGGATACCTCTGAGTAAATGGAAAATTGCAAGCCACACTTATTCCATCTACGGATGAAATCTGAATTACAGTGCCTATACTCTGAGCAGTCATATGTACTGTCACCTTTTAATTTTTTTTTTTTTTTTTTTTTAAATAACAGAGAACAAGTAGACAGCAGAAAATTTTATTTTATGGTATATATGATGAGCACACCAGACTGGCGGCCCACCTCACTCCTCTCAGCTCGTGGTATTGGAGACATGCTGGAGGTGTAAGATGCTCCACCCTTTCTTCTTCCCTTCCAGCTAACAGAAACCCCCACAGCACTCCCACAAGTGGTGCCTTAACACATTCAAGGCGCTGACCAACAGAATTATTTGTACAAGCATTAGTTTAAGAGGATAGTCCACCTCTTGAGTATAGTTCACCATTATAAACATACAAGATTATTTGTCACTTTAAGGTAGTATTCACCCATGAAGCTCATTTCACTTGTGATCCTTTGAGATAACGTAAACAGATGTATTTGCAATATAAAGCAAGTACAATGAGCAGCCACTTGTTTCTGTTCTAGATTACTGACCAAATTACCTGGCATTAGAAAGGGATTTCATGAATAAAAATCAGTGGAAGAATTCATCTGGAGATCAATCCTCCAGAAATATCTTCTTCTTCACTTTATTGCAGCTTCAGATATTAATGTTTCTTATCTTTATTTCTGCAACTGCACATACCACATGTTACAATGCAAATTTAAATCGTTCACTCCTGATTTAGTCAATAAACACATGCATGATGGTATTATATTCAACAACAATATAACAAAGTAATGGCATGTATTTCCTGTTTCTCAACAAAGAAAACTAAAAGAATATACTATTCATTAAACCATGCAGTATAAACTAATCCAGCCTACACCTTTTCCAAAAGCTAGATATCGATACCTGAAGAATGAATAGCACTGCTGTAGGATATGTATTTTCAGAATGATTTCCATAAGAATGAACAAGACTCCTCTCTTCGGACAGATCCGAAAAATCTCAATGCAGGTTTATAGACAAAGATGTAAATACAAGCGGTGTTCCCCAGGGCTCAGTTCTGGGGCCGGTTTTGTTTAACGTCTTCATCAATGATCTGGATGAGGGGATTGAGTGCACCCTCAGCAAGTTTGCAGATGATACCAAGCTGGGCAGGAGTGTCGATCTGCTCAAGGGAAGGAAGGCTCTGCAGAGGGATCTGGATAGGCTGGATCGATGGGCCGAGGCCAATTCTATGAGGTTCACCAAGGCTCAGTGCTGGGTCCTGCACTTTGGTCACAACAACCCCATACAACAGTACAGGCTTGGGGAAGAGTGGCTGGAAAGCTGCCCAGTGGAAAAGGACGTTGGGGTGTTGGTCGACAGCCGGCTGAACATGAGCCGGCAGTGTGCCCAGGTGGCCAAGAAGGCCAAC
>WAAD01028673.1:168559-196297 GCA_013389945.1 Fregata magnificens | reverse complement strand
CACCCACCCTTCTCCCAGGATGCCAACTCACAGTGATCCTAAAACACATAGCAAAGCTCCTTTCCCCCAGCCCTTTGCTTGAGAGAGAAGGACATTACTACCCAAGTAAAGGCAAAAGGAGAAGCATACTCCACTCTAATCGCCGATCATTTGGTCTCCATTTAGCATACAGATAGCAATTGCTTCAGAGAAAAGAGGAGGGGAGCAGCTAGATGAAAACAGAGACACTGCAGTAGGGCTGGGTCACAGAAAGGAGTAGACCAGGCTAGATACTGAACTCAACACAGGGCACAGGAACTATCCAGTTGCACAAAGCACCTACAATTGCGATTCTCTGAGCACGCTGGTCAACTGCTCACCACTATGCAAACTTTTCCAATTTGAACTCCAAGTCCGATTATCTCTGCCTTTGCTAATTGCCCTCTCGAGGAGCTAACCAGGCCAGTACCAAGGTCCCTACGCTCACACAAACACACACTGATGGTGGCAGGTTGCAGTCAAACTCAGCAGTTCACCACAGGAGTTACTCACAGGAGCACTTAATGGGAAGCATATCACTTGAAGCATATTCTATCGGCATTAACCCATTAGCTTAACAGAGAAACTGCTGTCGGCATTATGCAGTTCACTAACTAGCAGGGAGTACTTGAGTACATCATGACAATAACCCCAGCAGTATCACAATTCTTTGACCACATCACATTCTCAATGATACCTGTCAATATTTTGATAACGAAATTAAAGAGTAATAGCATAAGCAACAGCACAATAAAACATTCATTATGTCATAATCACAAGTCATAAGGGAAAATATATATTAGTTCCCCCAGATACTCAAGAAAACCACGACTTCATACCAAATCATATTTTCGAAAAAATATGTTGATGTGTGCCACATTTCTTCAGGTGGATGCCTTCAAAAGGAATTTGTATTTAAGTTCACTAATCATTTGCCATTTCCTCCGTATTTGCTGTGGATTTCTGCAGTATCTGAAAGCACTGTGGTTTTCCAGACTCCCATTAGAAGAAAAATTCAATAGGTTTACTTACGCATTAGGTTGTAAATGTGCTTTTCTGCAACATGTTCCGTAAACAGCTTGATAAGGTCATCTTTTAAGTCTCTGTTAAGCTTGGTTTCTATGTAAAATTTATTCTGGAAAATAAGACAGAAGTTTTCAAGTTTGTTTTTCATAATAGCAAATAAAGTAAACTTACTTTTTCCCTGAATAAAAATAGTTCAAAATTTTAAAGCTGTAGAATATTTGACCTGTAAAGTTCTTCCTTGGTCACTGCATTTATACTACATAGAATATTCCTGCACAGCAAAAACCCACGTATTTAAAAATCAAGAATGCACGTGTACTATTGGTAACAAACCTACTTACGTACAGGTGTGCATATTTATTTTTTTTCTGTATCTACAGATATATCTCCATATCAATATAGACTAGGGAGTTTATAGAAAAATCACTTCATTTTAGAACTTTATAAATGCTCTAACACCGAAATAGGGCTGGACATCATGTTTATAACAAAAGAAAACATTTTTACCCAATGTCTAAAAGTGATGAAGCCATTAAAATAGGTATGTTACAATAATAAATCATCAGTACGGCTATCCACTTCTGTGGTTCATCAACAATCCCAGAGGACAGCCACTCAGAATCAATCAACTGTGGAAATAAGTGATATATACAAATCTATACAAAACTGAACTACATTAAAATTTTCAGGATTCAATTATCTTGACCCACTCAGCATTAATAATAAATTCACCTCTTCAACTCTCAAAGGAAATTCTATTCATGAATTCCTTGAGGGCCTCTATACCTAATGTACTATTTGGTGTTATTCCTCAGATCCCAGCCTGCAATTAATAGTAAGATTTCTTGTCTGTATTTTATGGAAAAAATAAGTGTTTCAAGATAAATCTCCTATCGTTACAACACTAACATGGAAGTAACACTACTGAATTCATCTGGACAACTTGCGTAGAAGAGTTAAACAGATACTGTAATAGAAAATCAACTTAATCAAAAATAACATACTGGAACACTTATCTGAGAGACTTACTAGAGGAAAGGATGTCTTCAGGGAGAAAGGTTTTTCCACACTTTAAATCAAGTTGTTCTCCTATTTGCTAAACCATTTAACATAATTGGAACAAACCCTCAGAACACTATTAGAGCAATCTTTACTTTTTTTTGTGAAACCCATTCTCTGGGCCATTACCAAAACTATACACATACTGTAATAAACTGTCCATGCAGAAACCACTGAAATTTTCAATGCAAGCATTCAGCAGCAGTTATTTACCTTTAATGAAAACTGAACCTGTTAGAACAAAGGCAATCCAAGGGCTGAATACAGGCCCCTCTTGAAGTTTAGGTTTGTTGCAGTGATGGACAACAATCTCAAAAAGATTTTTTTAAAAAAATTTAGTAACTTCCTACTGCCGGTTCCCTCCCTGAAGCTATCCTACCTGTAGAGGTTTTATCAAGGGCTATTACTCAGTTGTTTCCCCCTCACCTGGGCCTGTTCTTTGAACAGAGATCGAGGGAAAGGCTCTGCAGACAGAATAACCTGTCTTGTAAGAAACAGACTAACTTCCTTTGTAGTATTTTTGGTCAATGGTGAATTGCTGTTGCAACAGAAATTCACAGCAACTGAAGATACACATCTTCTAGGAAGCGTTAAGCTACATACCACACTACAGTCTTTCATCAGACCTAACTTCCTAAACCATTTCCACCTTGAGCTTCCTGACCACATACTACCTTGTACCCACTGGTGCAACACAGAGGGGTGACCAGAGCACCTCAGCACAAGTCTACCAACCTGAATCAAATCTGACAATGTCAAACTACTGATTCTTATGAGTTGACAGATGAGAGGCACCCAGCTAAGGAAATAACTTACTCTGTTCCTTTCCCAGCCCCCATACCTTCTTACATTAAAAGCAGCTGGCAACAACATGTGCAAACTTTGATGCTTTCTTTTATTTAAGAGTTGGAAAGCTTATGCCTTAAGTTTCATTAACTAGAAAAGCAACAAAAAAACCCCCAGTAGTTTCAAGGAGAAGAGTTACAACACAGTACTCGTACATAGAACAACTGTAAAATACTCTTCACATTTGCTCGCTTGGAAACACCTTTCCAAAAAGATGTTACACGTGCATGGATTTAAATAGACAATGAAAAAAAAAAAAATCACTTAAGTACTTCATTTCCAATCCACAGTGCTGAAAGGAGATAGCAGAAGAGCTGTCACCTTCCCCATTCTTGTTAGTGGAAAACCAGGAAGATTTTCTGTATAAGGTGTCACTACCTAGGCTGTACCAGTCTTTCTTGCAAAGTGTGTCAAGTCACCTAAAGGCCTAAGTGACAGGTAAAAGGTAAGCAGATATCAATAACTGAGAAAGTCAGATATGATATAAGCATTTCTTCTACAAAACACTGTATCATAAAGCAATCTGGCAAATGTTAAAAGATATAGTTATGTTAATATTATTAAGAGGAGATCAATAAATACTTGAAAGAGAAAAAACAGTATATGAGTGCTTATTATCTCATCCACATACACATATATTCACATATATTTGTGTAAACAGACACACAAAAAATGCCCTCTAGCTGATAAGCAACAAAGTTGCAATACCACCCAGTAAGAATAGTAGTATTTTAGAGGCAATGAAAAAATTCCTAACTATCCTAAAACCACAGTGCTCACAAGTGTTAGGCTCATTTCATGCCACAAGATAACAGATTTTCAGCTACATCTCCAAGTATAATTAACAATTGAGAACCTATTATTAAGAAGTATATCATCTAAACGCTGATTTTAATTTTTCTTCAAGTAGAAATATGGTTTTTATTCATTCATGTGTGCAGCATACTGTGATATATACAATGTGTAAGCATACAGAATAACCTCATTTATAGTTACAAAGCAAAAAGTTATTCACTAGGAATTATTCCTAGGAATAAAATACTGCGTGCTAAGCTGACTTCAAATTTAATTTGCTTTATCTGCAGTTACATCCCAGAACTTCTGAAGGAGCTTAAACCCACAGAATTTTGAAGGGACAAAAGTGCTTTGGGCCTCCATACTTTCTTGAAAAGTCCACTGTGGCAGCATAAGACTGAAAAAAATCTATCACCATGTGAAAAAGAAAACCACTAGCGCTCCTAGCAAAAGAAGGAAAAAGAAAAACTCCCTCAACTGCAAAGTCAGCCCTCTCAACCATCACTCAAGGTAAGCTTTGAAACACACCTTGGCCACCATATACAAGCAGGTTAAGAAAACACCTTTCCTGTATTCCCACCATTCACACACAGGAATATGGTTTGGCACGTATCAGGAGAAAGAAGAAAAGTTCTGCCTAAGTTCTGACTAAGCCTAAGGCAAAACACTATGCCTTTTTTGGCCATCAAGGGACAAACACGTTTCAGTTGTACAACACATCTTTAGGTTTTCCTTTGCTTCATATCTTTTTAAATGTTTAAATGCATATTAAAAGTTTTCCTAAGCAGCAATGTAATTACCCTTTCAGAACAAAGTTTATCAGTGCAACTCAACAGCTTTGGAAACTCCTGATTAAAGCAATCACAGCACTACCAAAAAAGGTAAGCCCTGCCATCTCTGATAAAAAGGCAGAGTTCAACAACTTAGTCCTCTTCACTTAAAAATACATTGAAAGTATCTATTAAAGTAACTGCAAAGCTCTAATTTATACTGTAGAACAACCAGGCTTTCACCTCTTGCATTCGTTTTTTAACTGTATTTTCTTCTCTAAATAAAGGAAACTGCTGCTGCTACATGACAGAAAACTTGATTAGATGCTACAATGTAAAATTGCAGGAATGGCTGTACACAAAAGTACTTCCAAATGCATACAGAAAAAACCAAGAGAGAAAAACATTTTTCATCCTGACTTCTCCAGAGATATTTTCCACATCGTGCATACCGCTGATTAATAAATTATTTCAGAGAAAAAGTATGAGACTTAATTTGGCATTAGCCTTCAAAACTAGCTATATAGCTGAGCCAAATCAGTATTACATTTGGCAGCAAGAGGAACTAACACGTAAGTCACTAACTCTCAGGCTTAACTTGAATTAAATCACGTAAATGAGAAAGCGTTTGCAGGAACAGAGTTTTACCGCCTGAACAAATCACTAGTCATGCTTTAGAGAAGCTTCTCCTTTAAAATGCTACAGTACTTTCACTTTTCTTTGTTCTCAAATTAAAAAAAAAAGTTACTATCTAGCTATTCATTTTACAGGTCTGTTTATTACTCATTAACCATTTTTACTACAGATATCAGTTAGACTCAAACTCTAAAAAAAAGAAACGATGGGATACAGAGCACTCCTCATGTGAAGATACAAACACCACATCACAACTGTGTACAAAGAAAGATATGGAAATCAATTATACCTTGTCTGGTCATATAGACAAAGCTTATAATGATAAAACCTGTCTGTTTATATGTCGATCATGAACATTTCTTAGATGTTAGTTACTGCAGCCTTAATCATTAAGGATAGATTTTGACCTCTGCGATGGAAGAACCTCAGTGACAGATCTGAGCACTCAATAAAAGTACACACCTGAATGGCTTATCTCCATTTATAAATGGATATTAAATTATGAGATTGCTTAATCACTTGCCTGCAATAAACAAGTCAAGCACACACAGGTGAAAAAATGGCTAGCATCTAAAAATATCTGAATGCAGTAAGGGGAAAAAGTCTCCTCCTAGTTTTTCCCCAGCATTTCACGACAGGAACCAGGAGAAAAATAAAAATCATGACCAGGAACACATCCCTTAGCTTACAAGTGAAGCTGTAGCAACGGACTTCATTCTGTATTAACTAGATAAAGAGTACATTAGAAGACACCCAGTTCAAGAAAGGCAAGTCCCTTCTTTTAATGCAACAAATCTACATGGTGAAAACACTATGCTGAAAGACTATAGCAAATTACCTGGTTTCAGGTGCATTCACTGAAACATAGGAGATGCTTCTAAAAGACACTGCTTCCCAAACTCTGGGAAGCCACCAACAAGGATAATTTTAAAGAGTTTGAGGTCTATTTATTTTAAATCAGTTTAAATCTTTTTTTCTTTAAAAACAAAACAAAAAAAAAAACTTCCTTTAGTTTTTATTTCTAAGCGATGCCAATGCAAGGACGATTTCTGGGAGAATGGCAAATCTCAAGCTTAAGTTATTCATTACCATAAAAAAACAAAACCAATAAAAGTCTTGGTACTTTGACAAAAACAACAGAAATTTAAAACCTCTTCAGAGGTATAGAATACTTCATAAATTACAAAATCAGCACAACACACTTATAGCCAATGGTTTCTGAAGCTCTGCAAGTATGCCTGACAGTGCTATGAACGTAAGTTTGTCTTCATCCAGTCAACACTCTAAATTGCTTTATCAAGTGACACAGACATTTCCAAGAGACATGTCTGTCTTGTCTGAATCTGTGCAGTTTAAAAGCAAGAAACAATCATCTTTGTAGCCTGCCCAAACCACGAAGCCAACATATAACAAGCCAATAAACTATCTCTGTTCAAAAAGATATAAATAATGACCTCACTATTTGGGAAGGCTTTTTTACAATCAAAATAAAAACCATTCCCCCCACTCCCAGGAAAGAAATATTAGGGCAGAAACCAATTGCAAAACTCTACTTTTAAAAGCACTGCTTCCCCTTCCTCTCCCCACACCACTTGATCAGTACTGTTATGCAGGTAGCAAAACCAGGCATGAATTGCAAGTTCTACAAGTTAAAAATCATTATAGCTGCATTTTATTCTTTTCACTTTCAGTCAGCATCTTGTGTATGGACATATCTTATTTGAAAAGAATTTTCTAAAACTTACCATATATATGAAAAGAGGCACAATGCTCTGCAATGCTCCCATATACTGTCCAAGAGCTACGTTAAATCTTTCAATATAGAGATCTGGAGGGCTGGCCTGCAAGAAACCGTAAAAGTCAGGTTGTAATTTGAGCAAGAGAAAGATCTGGAACAGCATGGGCTATGCTTTCATAGCAAACTCAAAAAAGTACAAAGTATTTGATACACTAAGTCCACACAAAGCAAGCCACACATCATTCCAGAGTTTCTGCTATAACTGCCTCCAGCAAAAACAGTTTTCTTCAGTAACTGGTTTTTGCCTAGGACTATATGTCAGTGCCCAGCAAAAGGTCCATTCAGTAAGAAATACAGCATGCCTGTAACAAACTAGCATTTAGCATATGCAAGTAAAAACACTTATTAAAGACCAGACCTTCATTTTGAAAGAACTATCTGTCACGCCTAGAATCCATAACCAAATTTCAACAAGTGCTGCGGTGTGTGCTCCGACCCCCCTGCAGGCTTTTACTCCAACACAGCAGAGTGGCATTAAGCTGCTGCTTTGCATCTGAGCTGGCAAGCGGCACATCCTCCAGCTCCAGGGAGCACTGTCCTTCACAGAAAACATTTTTAAGTTTTTGCTGGGTCACTTAAGGCAAGGCAAGTATTCAGGGTGTTGAGTTGGAGGGACTATGAAGCAATGTCTTCAGATAGAGCTCTGCATCTGGCGTCCTGCACGCCAGATCAGGCCCATGAAAACCTACTGCAGTGCTCCAACACACAGCATTACCCTATAGCCCCAAGCAGAACTTGGCTACACAAAACCTGAATGTGTCAACTTTACGATAGGCCTTGTAGAGCCCACAGTGACACTGCTATATTCTGTGTACAATACCATCTTTCTCAAAGAAGGAAATAAGGAAGCTAAAAAGATCTGTTCTGCAGCAAGCCAAGTTAAATTGAGAATGGAACCAGAAAAATGGGAAGCACTAACCACCATTTCTTTTATAAATATTTATTTGGAGGGATAAAGGAAAGCTGCGTTAAAGCATTCAGGAGTGTACTTACACACACCCAGGGATGGAATTGGAGCTGGGGTAACATGTTCCCCCACTATCCCCCTCTCCATCCCAACCCACCCACATACAGTGCTCTGCCTCTGGCCAAACTCCTCCTGCTTTTCCTACTATGGTCTTTTCAGAGGAGGGGGTGGGTAGCTGCCTGAGTTTCTACTGTTCATATACATATACACACCTACACATACCCAAGGACAAAGTGTTGCTTGCTAATGAGAAGCAAAACTTCTCTTCCCTTGCACCATTTTCCTCTCTGACAGTGCCAAGCCAGAAGGGGATGGAGAATGCAGCAGCGACTGGGACCTTGCAAGAAAACAAGCTCGAAGATTTTTCTAAAGCCAAAGCACCTGTGGCATGAGAAATGCTCAAGGCTAGCTGCACCTCGACCACCTTATTGGAACTTAAAGCTCTTATCTTTACGAAGCAGATTTTTCAACCTTTGTATGGACATTCACCAGGGGCCCTAACAGAACAGTTAGAATTTATGTTGACTTTTTGCTCCATTAAGTATTCTAAATTTATAGGGTTGTTTTTTTTTTCCTTGAAACTAGCTTCTTTTGCCTCCCTCCTTAATATGCTTAATGGACACGTGGGTAATTTTCACAGCAAAGACCAATACAGAGCAGAGGTTTCAGAAAGGAAAGCAAAACTGGCAAAGGAATAAAGAGTGTTATTCCATATGCTGTTGCCAAAGGTTATATATGGTTATTCCTCATTTTGATCATAAGTTTTTAATCTTACTGCAGATGCAGTTCTCAGGGGTGGCCAAACAAATTTTAGTTCAAAATGCCAACAATGTATAAAGTGGCTATGAACTCCAAGGACTCCCTTTCATATATAGTTACATATATAATTTGTTGCAAATAACATGCAATGAAATCTGCATTTCTAAGCAGTATGTATTCCTGCTTCACTCCTTTTTAACCTCAGCTTTAAATATGGTTATACTCTCTGATTTGTAAAGACTTGGTATACAGCTTCTAAGATTAAAGAAAAAGGAAAATTCTACTTCAAAGAACATGTCAGACAAAAGACAACCATAGCCTGACACAGGGCACCACTCTTCTATCACTGACAGTTTGCCTTTTTCATTAAAAAAAAAAAAAAAAACCACAAAAAACAACACACAAGAAAAAACCCATACACACCAACAACAAACAGAGACAGAAGTTGTCCAAACAGTACGTGATTTAATCCCATGAACAAACTCCAAGAAATGGTATACAGCCAGTCTGCCACCCTTTTTACAGGGGACATTAAGGATTGATATCTTTTTTTCTCCAATGAAGATGAAAACTGTGCTAGCTCACCTCACAAAGCCTATGTCACATTAAGAGAGACATTTTAAGAGGGAACAACAACTGCACACCCAGCTGTCTCCTGAGAACAACCTCAAGAGTCCTTTAATGGAAGAATACCTGTTGACCACCACCACCACCTTGCAACCAAGTGGAAAACAACTGCTCTAGATAAAGAAAAGAAAAAGCTAAGAGAAGTCCTGACAGCTTCAGGGGAAGCACTCAGTAGTGTCAGGCAAACATCAGGCCCTGGTCTTTACCTCTGGAATGCAAAATCACCGTGTTAACTGCTTTATCAGAATGAGATGATACCTTTCCATTTTATTCTCCTGATAGTGTTTCATGTTAAGCCTCAACAGTCAAGAAACTAACAGGAAAGCACGTACTACCTGACTCTGCTTGTTTCAAAAAAACCAACCAAAAAAACCCCAACCCCTCCCCCCACCAAAAAAGCCAACTCTCCTCAATTATTGCTTGACTTGTAAACTGACAAAAAACTCAAACCAAAGAGAAATCAGTAATAGTATTTTCACAGCTCATTTATGAATTATCATAATTTGTGTGGGGAAAATAGAACCATCTGTTTTCTGTTCATTAGGGTGTTACTGTGTGGCTGCTCAAAACTGCTAGACTGAAATCAATTACTTGTTTGAGCATAGGAACTTTCTCCACATCTCTACATTCACATTAATAAGACAGTAACTGGAGCAGGACTAGCTTTACATAAACTGAATTTAAATAATATTTATATAAAATGAATTTTATAAAAATGTGTGGCACCAAATTCATGAGTAAATAGATGTTGCTAAGATTTTTCTATTAAATGGCCATTATTAGAGTAGAACTTGCATTTAAAATCTATATTTATTCAGCTATAGCTATTATTAAAAAAAAGAAACGGCTTAGGCTGACATTTTTCACTCTTGGTCTTAGTCCAGAAAAGATAACACATACATTCAGCTGTTTTAATTACAGGGGAGGGACGGAATTAAGCATGACATTTATTTCTGACAACCCCCAGAAAATAGTAAGTCTTTAAAAACCACTCCTATCTTACCTGAGGGATGTATTACTGAAGCTATTCAAAGAAAGAAAAATATACTGCTAGCCTAAAGTTTTTCAGGAAGGAAGAGGATCCTTTGTTCCTTCACTCCCCATCCTGAATCCTACCAAACTGTAAATTCAGTTAGTTTGGGGTTTTGTTTGGTTTTGGGGGTTTTTTTGGTGGGGTTTTTTTTTTGTTTTGGTGTTTGTTGTGGGGTTTTTTTGTTTGTTTTTTTTTGTTTTGTTTTGTTTTGTTTTTGGAGGGGAGGGAATTTGGGAGACAGCTTAAGTCCTCTTCTACATTTGCTCTCATCTGCCACTCATGGGGTTAAGAACAGTTTTCCAGTAGCAACTATATAGTGCGTTTGTCCACGGGAGCACTGAACATTTGGTCAGGTTTCTCAACATGTGACGCAGTTGCATTTGCTTAACATCTTCAGCTCGGTTTTGAGTCAACTACTTCTTAGCATAAAATACTATAGCTGCTGTTAAAAGCTGCTGTTAAGGACATAATTTAATCTCCTTACACACCATAGCAGACATCTCAGCACCAAGAGAAGTGAGAGGTAACAAAAATTTGAGAAAGGATGCCAAGCAAGACAGACATCTTCAAACAAAACAAGCAATTAGAAACCCAGTATGCTAAATTACCCTTCCCTTATTTGAAATCTAGTATCTAGGCATTTCAATGAACTTGTGGGCAAGAAACTTTATACATGAAAAAGATGTGGGTTTTTTTCAGTTTGAAAACCAGTTTGAATATCATTCTTTGGCTGAACATACGAATGAAACCAGAAGACATGCTGCTGGCTCAAGACAACTCAGAAATGGCTCACAAGAAAGAAACAGTGACAACAGTTCTTTGCTCGAGTAACACAAAAGTTAATCTGCTTATGAAGAGTCATCTGGCACAATCAGCAATATATTCAGTAAAGCTTACATTCCTATGTTGAATGGGCAGTTCCATTTTCTGGGAACATGCTCACTGCCAAAATGCCAGCATACATGCTGCAGCATCTTTCCCACGCCTGCCAAGTGAAAAGGGAGAATGGCTATGACTACACAAATTAACCTGCTATTCATGTTAGTGGTCTGAATCTTTTAAACCAGTTTTTGTTCTTTCTCAAGAAAATGTAATTTGTTTACTTTGCCTTGCAGACAATTTGTGTGATGCCCAGGTCTACTTCACTAGACAAGGGTACTATTAAAACTTTTTACAAAAAACAGACATCAAGCCAAAGTACAATTCATTCAAAGACTGACTACGTCTTCCTATTCAAGTCTGCACTCAAAGTTGTTCAAAGCTATACAGCATTGTGACATACTCTCCTATAATTGTCTCAGAGCAGGGTAGCAGATGAAGGCCATATTTCCATTTCTATTCTACATGTTTGTAAAACAAAAAGACATTGTATCTAGGGACCATCAAAACTGTTTAATAGTAAGAAATCTTCAGAACCTTTTCCATCTAGTAAATACATATTCATTCCTGCTGTATTTAATTATATCTTTCTGTAATCATATCAAGGCCTGCAGTGCCCAGTGTAGTGTGGCAAGGAACCAAAAATGACTGCAGGAATACAAGGCTTTTCAAAAAGCTGCAGGCAAGGATGCTTTTCTCAGGTTAGCTTCCTCGTGACAATGTCATTTTTAACAGCAATTCTGGCAATATGGTGACCTCTACCTCAAGTCAAAAGCCATCTTTTTGACATCCACACATGAAGATGCACACATTTCTAACACTTCTGGTTTCTGCCACCTGCATTCTAATACTGATCATTCATTTGATCTGATTCAATCCAGTGTGATTCACAGTAGTAAAGGCTTGTTTCACACACAATTAAGCAATGTTCCCCCAGCAAAACTGATGGATAAATGCCTATGGCACTGGATGTTTGGGTTGGTTTTTTTTTTCTCCTTTTAAATACTATGGACCAGATAAATGGCCAGTCTGAGTCTCCTGTTTAAAAAACAGACTGTCAATATTAACAGAACATGCAGTTGACTCAAATGGACTTGAAGAAACACTAGTGATTTAACATATTCAGTAAGAAAAGAGTTAGGAAATGCAAGTTCCCAGTTTCCATTTTCCACCTCTATTTCTGATCTTTTCTATAGGCAGAACATAAAGGATGCAGATTTTTTTTCTACATAAGTGTTTGAGAAACTACTGCAACTATAGAAATTATTTCAGGGAATCAACTAATTTCAAACTAACAAGAGATAATTTAAATGTTATTTCTGTGCTACAAGAGATGAGACATGAATCGTGAAGAAGGCTCGCTATTTCTTATTTAGCTAGCAAGGCAGGCAATGCCCATACAGTGTAATAAGAATGGGCTTCTTCACATGGCCTCCCATAAGTACATTACTAAAGTCTAATCATAACTTTATTAGCAATCCGATTTACTAAGTTTACACAAAAAACATCCACAGGTGATGTTGTCAAAAGTTCTATTTTATGGACTGGTATAACTGTTCAATTACAATATAGCACTATATAAAGGTAATGTAATCATCAGTGTACCTTGGAAGGAAAGCAGAATATATCTACGAAACAATCTGGGGTAAAATTACCTTAAAGTGTAAATATCAAGAACTGCTATGAGGTGGTACCCAGTACATAACTCTGCCTACAGCCAGTTCAGTTTTACCAGTCCCTCAAAGGATTACTTGGATGCATTTTTATACCACCCTGACTGTATGCAAAGCTCACAAGGTAAACGTGACAAGCCACTTAAGCTTCACACTTTTACTGCTGTAATCAGGAGAAATACGGGAAGTTACACAACTGTTTCTAAAAGATAAATAAGGAAGTTCAGAACCTAATCTGAAGTTTGGAGTAAGCCATCTGTATTTATCAGATTAACGTTTCAGAAAGAGTCGGGGCAGTAAGTAACAGGCTCCTCACCACTGGATGGCAAAACTCCATATAATCACAGGGGACAAGTGGAAGGTAAACGTGAGGCAGAAAAGAAGAAAGGAAGAGGCAAGGAAGGAACAGATTGTCCACAACAGATACTGCTGACATATTTTTTAAGAACAGATGGCAACCAACAGTGACATGATACAAGGCACTCAGTTCCCAGAGATCCGGCACTCCTCAAAGTAGCGGAATGGCTTTTACAGTAACCTGACTCCAATGCATATTCTTCCAAGGAAACAATAGGTAAGAAGATATTTTCATACACTGCACCAACTGGTTTGAGAGCTGTCAAGACAGAAGGCTGAGAAGTTGTAAGGATTAATATGAGGCAGGAAAGCTTTCTGGCATTGCACAGCAAAGATCCTAAATCTGCAGGTCCTGGAGGCCACACAACAGCCATGCAGATTATCTATCAACACCAGTGACTGCTCAGTTCAGTCATGTTCATTATAAAAAAATACATTGTTCATAATAAAAAAAATACACATACACATTCATATATATCTCAAGACATAATAGAGGAGAAAAACCCCAAGCCCTCTGGAGTGTTCAAGAGCCAAAGTATGCTATCAGCAATTGGCTCCAAATGTAATCCAATGCTTTTAGACAGATGGAATTTAAGCAAGAAATTCTGGTGGTTTAGCTCTACCACTTCTGTTTGATTTAAAATAGAAACAATGCGAGCAAACCAGTGTTTATTTACTCAAAGACTGATTATCACTTATTAACTTCAACGATCAGAAAAATTACATACAGTTAGTGAATTCAACTGTTTCTGGCCAAGAAAAAAAAAAAAAACCACCAACCAAAAAAACTCCCAAAAAACACCACACCAAAAACAACAAACACACACAAACAGAAACCAAGAGATCCCTTTTTCTCTCTTCTCTAAATAAAAAGCAGGTGCAACATGACAAAGAACTGCTTTTCAGCTCTCAGTCATTCCCTAAAGGAATTATGGAGATTATTCTAACTAAAATGAAAATATTCCACTGCACTTGTACAAAAAAAAAATATCTACTTTTGTCGTGGGCCAGCTCAATGCCTCAGTGCACTTTGATTGTCAGTGCTTAAAGTACTTTCCAGTGTCTTTTGCTGAAGAGATATGTAATGGGCAGAGTACTTGCTTTTAAATGACTTTATCAGAGTGCATAAATTAAGCCAGAAACACTAGTACCTAATGCAAATATAGTTTTATTCATTTTAAAAAGAGATGTATTTAATTTGAAAGCATATACCTGTGTATCCACCCTACCTCATACATCTGAATGACTCAGCACTTACCCACAAAAACAGCTGTCATTATTTTAAACCACAACATAATGGGCTATGTCCATTACCAATACAATGTTTCCAAATAAAGCATCTTGGAAAAAAATCATCTGTATACTACAGGCTTCACAGACCTCAAGACAACAGGAAACATGTTCATTTGTGTTTTCTGCAGCCACCCTTTTTTTTTTTTTTAGCACACAAAATCCAAAATTCTGATCAACTCAAGAATTAGGGAAATTTAATTCTCAATTATTGGAAGCTCCACATGGCAAAACTCAGACTTACTAATGCAGAGAAGCTGGTCAGACATCGATTGCAAGAACGGAAGGCAATCCTTGCTCAGAGCCTCTCCATAACTGAGACAGCTTGAAGAGAGCATCATTTACTTACACCCATAATAAGGAGGAAGCTAGAAATGTCTTGGGATATAGGTGGCCCCATATCAAAGAGCTGATGGTCTGATGACAAGCAATTCATCTCATCTAAATATAGTATTACTCAGCAGGCAACGTTCACTGCTTTTCACCCAATGTCTAACATGCAGAGAATACATCAGCCCACCCACGTTTTCATAATGCCTCTGCCACCACTGAAAATTAATTTTTTTTTAGGTGAAAATCTGTGAAGCAGACCTTCAGGAATGCACGTGGCAACAGACACCAATACTAAACAAGGTGTCTTGCAGTCTGGAAGAGCAGAAGTCACGCAGGTGATGACCAGGGAGCGTGTGCATGTCCCTGTATGACCATGGGGCCCTGGCAGCAGCGCCTGGGACACCCAGCTCAGGACACCCCAGTGCCTGCCACTCTGCTGACTTCAGCTGAGGCCAGCTGGTCAGGCAAGCTGAGGGCTAAGCACACAGCAGGGGACGGGCCGGGGGGGGAAATGCAGGGAGTTTCTGAAGTGAATGGCACGCAGAAAGACGACGAACTCCAATAAGGCTAGAACCATGCAAGAGCAAGTCTGGCCAGTTCGCTGAGATGCTCCCATTTTCACTATTTGGTAACTGACAGTTTTACTGCTTTTGCTGTTGATGAGTGGTTCTTGTAGGAAACAGCTTGCTCTGGCACGTTGGTTACATGCAGATATTCTGCAATCCACCTGCCATTAAACCATTGCACTTCTATGCAAAGAAGTTGCTCGGCTTGTCCAGAATAAGAAATTGCATTTGCCTGTCATTTCAGTTTTCATGAGCATCTGTTTTCTCACACAAACCAACATTCCTGCTTATATTAGGCTACATTTGCTTACATTTGCATCTCTGCATGTAAAAAAAAAAAAAAAATCTTGCATCAAGTCACACCTTGCCAATTAAACAGAACTCTTCCAATAGATTAAATGTTGTTGGCAGGTGGAATGAGTTTATGTCAGAGAAAGCAAAACACCACATATTGTATATTAAAAGGTTTCACATATATAGCTTTTTTTTATCGTTTGCCTGTGTGAACCAGAAACTTCCAAGGGACCAACATTTACAAAGTAATTTGTTGTTGTTAAAGACCTAGCACCACATTTTCAACATAAAACCCAAGTGACTGAGTGTCACCAAAATGTATTAAGATCAAAAGGTATCAGGAAAATAAAATATATTGTAGTAATTTCTTAAGAGTAAATTTCACAACCCACAGTTAAAGCAGTTTCTTTACAGGACAATTTTCTAAGGCACATGAGGTTTACTTCAAGCAGCTCAAAAAGATGGATTTACCGTCTAAAACCAAAGTGATGTTCGCATCAGACAAAACTCACATAATACACCCGAAGATGATATCACGTTATATTACAGTCCTCTTGCCACCTGCCACAATATGTGTGTAACCTACATAAAGAAACTTTTGCAAGACAAAGATTGCATTAAATAGTTGTCTCACTTATTCTTTCAACAGCTGATGTTCAGAAGGCAGCTTTGTTTTTAGGCAGAGGCATTTAATGCACATATGTGCTAAAGCAAACTTTAAAAGCAGCCGCCTCAGTTTTAGAGCTTTAGAGGAAACAGTCAAGGACTACCACAGAGTAAAGTATTTGGGGTATTCCCAAATTCAAAGCAAAGTAATGCAGTACACTACCATGGGATGTATCAGAAGAACTGGCCAAACCTGTACAGCTGCAATGATTCGTAGTTCTCACAATCAGAAGAAAAGTGTGCAGGCTGCAACAGCTCAGCAGAACCAAGGGAAGGCTTTCTTTTAAATACTATGTTCATCTACTCTAACCAATTTTTACAGAACAGTGAGGCTGTCATTCCACAAAGAATAAAGAAATTGTAAAAGAGAAAAGCAAAGAACCTAGCTCAAGATGACCTAGTTATTTTGTAGTCAAAGACTGCCCCAAAGACCATACCCATTAAATGCAAGGTGGTTGTTTTTCTTTATAAGGAAAGCAACAAGAGGAAAAGAGTGAAACGAGAAGGACATCAGAGTGATCACAGTGCTATATATTTTGATTGGAATGCACGTTTAGCCAGAAGTACCTGATGCAGTTAAAAGTAGCAAGACTACTTTTGACTGACAAATTAGTTATCAATTGTTAGAAGCACTGAAGGACCTGCTGTAGTTTAGGGCTCCTTTGTATTTGGCATCTCTACTTGACACACTGCAAGTCAGTACAGAACTCAAACATCAGTTATGGAAGTGACAAAAGCTGTAGGGAAATAAAACAGTGTTGCTGCTACTGCAATGACAATTTCAAGAACATGTTGAAAATTCCTTCTAGGCTAGAATCTCCAGACAAGGAACACACATGAAAACAAACATGGATGCACAAATAAGATGCAGAGGAGGATAGGGATATACAAACTGTATTAGGACTGCTGTAAACCACTGACATCTAGAGCTAGGCAAGAAAAATGCAGAATAAACTGTAGCACAAAACTTTCATATGCAATAATTCCTAACTTACACTTCACAATTCATATTTAATTCACTTCAATTTTTTCCTTTAGATTTTCCCTTTTGTGCTGCTTGTGATGCACAAGGACTATAAACCATTTATATAGATTAACACAGCAATTGCAGACATCCATGTCATGTGTGCAGATCATATTTGACTGAAGCATTTACATCCTAGGTTATACCGTAGAATTCCCATTCTCTAGTCTTTGATTCTATATTACATATTCAAGTTTAGCCACTGCCCTCCATGTGGTTCAGATCTCTAAGGCTAATCAGTGCCATGCAGCTTGATCTAGTAGTTGGTATTCTGTCTGGCAGCCAGTTAGTGAATGAAGTAGTCCACAATTTAGTAACATAGTGTGAATCAGTCTTAACAGCAATCCCCTCCATAGGCCATTTACATGCTGCTCTGATATAATCACAGATCCCAGGAAAGACAGAATTAGATTGTGCAGCTTCTTACCTGCAGCTCCTTTGAGACTCTCTCTAAGTGGTTAGTTATCTTTTTTATTAGGTCACTATACATCTGTTCCGAATGCTGCTGGCATACACACTTATACACACAACTGCAGAAACAAATATAGGAACAAACAATGAACTTACAACAGTTTGCAATGAAGGGTAACAGACTTCAAAATATTTTGTTCAAGTCTCAATTTAGAGGATAATAGAGTTAATTGAGTGATTGCTGAACTTTTAAATACAGCCCTACCCTTGGAATGAGCTCCAGCAGGTTCTTAAGTCTCCCCTGGAGGCTCTGATGTGTCCATCCCATTCCCCCTGCCCGACCTCACTGTAACTTACAATGAGTTCTCTTAACAGTGCACTTCAGAACAGACACGATAATTCTGTCAACAGCACGCTCCTAATTCTGGCTTTTTCTCTCCTATGTGAATGAAGTCTCCATTAAAATAAGCAGGTTTAATGATTATACGCATATTCTAGGGCAAAACCCTTATTAAAAGAAGGGCAACACTGACAAGCAGTCACAGAAGTTGCACCAAAACTGTGCTAGTGTTTTAAAAAGAAACGGCAAAAGTTCTAAAAGTACAGACCCAAGCATGTTACTCCATCCTTTGTTACTTAAATTCTATGAAAACTCTACATTTTCATAATAAACAAAGACGCAGAGAAAGAGCAACAAAACTTGAATTCTGCATTCCACGGCTTGGCTGTATTAACTCTGGTCTTCAGTGTTATCTTTGTTTTTTAAGAATATTTTCTTGCTCTCATACTACAGCGTAACAAATCTGCAAAATAAGGCTATGTATTGAAAACATATTTACAACAGTTGTAAAACAAACGCATAGATTATTTTCAGCAAGAAGTGACATTAAGGTAGTCATCATTGTCAGGACTAACCCCAACACTATCTGTACCAAGCAGCTCTTACTCCTCTTGAGTGCTTTCATGCTTTGAAGTCAGCATTTTGAAAGCTAGCTGCCAAAAGTCAAGAGGCACAAGGAAGACTTCACCAAGCCAAATCTCCTCCCCATGCCTCTGTTCTGCTCCCCTCTCCCTCCGTCCCTCTCTATGGAATATTGTGACAGCGAGCAATTTAGGCCAGAGACTGCTCCTTAGGACATGCGCAAACAAACTATTTCCAGCAAGGTCCAGATCCAGACTTGAATTCTGCAGGTTTTTAATAGCACCAAAAGCCTAAAGCTATGGTACAGCAACACTGTGTCTGAGTAAGGGAATTATGACATTCCAATTCTCTACTGAGAAGGTGGTGCAATGACAAACAAACTGCAAAGATGGGATTGAAACAACCATAGACTATGGGCTATTGGAATTTTCTAATGCAAGTGAGAGGTTAGGCACCAACTCCAAGCCTTCAGGGGCCAAGACAGTGCTCTCGTTCAGTAACTGCCACTCTCAAAAGTCTTCTGGAAGACTGCGTTATTTGAAGACACTTGATTTACAAGTGAATTATCAGTAACAGATTTAACATTCCTTTACCTTTTAGAAGTTTGTATTTATATCCTTTGCCAATTTCAAAAGCACCAAAAATACAGCATTCATCCCTATGCAAAGTCTCCTCATCTGGCAAACCACGCTATTTCTTAAAAACCGAAAGACATTCCATACCTCTCCTACTATTATATTTTGAAAATAATTGGGTATCTGTAGTTTTATATTATTTAAATAACAGTCAAAGAAGTCCTGTTTCTTTCACATGAAGTCTATAAATAGATCCTATTTTGGAACAAGCAAGTGCAAAAAACATTTTGGTATGATACAGTAATAGCAAAAATGCCAATTTAATTTGGATCAGAGAGAGAAACACTGATAAGAAAAGCCAGATTTTTATGATCTCTTGCAAACCAGCCAGCTAGGTAACAACAGCAAATGGCTGTATGTGTTTGCTCCATAACTAACCAGTATATAGCCACTTCCAGAAACTGAGCACTTCATTTGCAACGATGTAACTAAACTGAATTTTAAAGTACACATCTGCTTAGTGTTACATACAATAATGCTATACCTACTTCTGCAACACATTCTGTAGTCAAACACCAATCTTTGTATGTATGTGCAGAGCATGTTTACATTTTATTTGAACACTTCTATTTAGAGGTTCCTTCCCCATTTTCAGATCCTGTTTTCAGTTCCTGATTGTGGGCTGATTCTGTGAATCATCCTTGCCCTGCTATAACCCAAAAGAAGTCAGCAGCCTGTTAGTCCTTTAGCGTAACCAAACACCTTAGAGAAAGGAAGACCCAAGCAGGACCTTCTAATGGTAAGCATTTACTCAGAGGGATGAAGATCTGAGATCTGTAAGTTGTCTTGAAGAACAGCGATCTAACTGCACTGTACCTGTGAGGCAGTCATAACAGTTGCCAGAACTAAACTTAGCTGTTCACATTTTCCTCATCTCAAAGTTTCCTTCACATCTCTCTGTCAATATATTTGACCCTTTTAATAGGAAGTGACTATGCACAGGCAGGCTTTGGACTCAAAGATGAAAACAGCCACTAATCACACTTTAATACCTTATGGGTAAACTGATCCGTAGTAAATATCTGCGTACACACCTTTGAAGTTATCTCCTAGCTTTCACTGCTGTGGAGTAGACACCTACAGTTACCACTGATCATGTCAAATCTAGTAGTTTGGGTATCTAATGATATATTTTGAGTTTGCGTTATGGAAACCTTGATTCCTTTAGTCAGCCCAAAGACGATCAAAAAGACCACTGTATTTTCAGCTCAGTTTCACTGTAAAAAAATATAAAAGATATGTAGCTGTTTGAACCACTTCAAAAAACACCCCATTTTCAGACTAAAGAACTAGCCTAAGGAAGCAGAGAGGATCTAAACCTCAAGTCTGCTACAGACTTTCTGTAATACTCCAAGTAAGCATCATCATTAAATTCAACAAAAAAAGCAGTTTTCTTCCATCCTCAATCTATGTTGTCTAGATTATAAGACAAGCAAAGGGACGCTCCCTGAAATAAAATAAAAAACCCTCCTGGTTGGAAGAGGCTGTGTCAGAGTAATTACATCCACAGACATAATTTTATAAGAAAACTTAAACTGACACACTAGCTTTATCAGTAACACTAAACTACAATCTTTTGTTTTGGTAAAATACATGCAACAGACATCTGCGCATCATTACAATACTGCATCAAGTGTCACCCTGATGTATAAGGGTTATCTACGAGAAACTTTAAACCTTTAATAAAGAAAACTTTTGAACAGTAAAAAGATGACAAAGATGAACTGCAGTTATCTGAAAACCATAACTAGGTATCTAGTCCAGGTATTAAAGCATTAATTTTACACACCTACTCTTTATCAGAGATGACTCTCGAGAGATGTCGGCTTAACTCTTACTGACAGCTGTTTGCACATTGGGGATTTCAAGCTAGGAAAAGGGTTTTGATTATGTACACTAAAGCTGCAAAATGTCTCTCAATTCAAATTGACCGCCTCAATTATTTATACACATGATGATGTCTGAGTCCTGGTAACAGCAGTTCCAAAAGTTTGGAGAGGAAAGAGGAAGTTTATTAAAGTTTTTAACTGGAGTTAAGAGGGAAGACTAAACATCTGCCCTTCTTGGATCTGGCTGCCTCATCCAAACTTTCCAACTGGAGAGACAAAGTAGCTAAGAGCAAGTGGGCAGGAGACAACAGAGCTGAAAGCCTCTAAAAGCAGCAATCAGTGACTGAGCTGCCAGTGTTATTTGGTAGAGTACAACACTATGGTAAAGAAAACCACGACAGCAGTGCTACTAGTTCTGTTGCTCGCAAAGGCCAGTAGTTTTAACAGCATCTTGGCCAGTAAATGCAGCAGCAGCTATCCAGTTTCCATCCCGTTTACCAACACCCTGGATACCTGTCACCTACAGAACAAAAATCTCCATTTTCACCAGTCTCCTAAGAAACTGCCAGGTCTCTAAAGCATTTAGCATTTTGGTTTGGTTTTGAAGCAAATCCCCTACTGTCCCCACTACTGTGCACTAGCTTGATCTGCAGGGCAGTTCTGGTGTGTGACGAGATTCCTTTTAAAGCAAAGTAAACTGCAGCTCCAGGCCAGGTTCAAATCAAATGTTCTCCAGACAAGAATGGCAATATAAAGGACCGAACTTTGTGTCAGTCCTTCAGACAGCTTCTAACTGCACATGCAGCGGGATGGCTGGGCAAGGGGGAAATCAGACCAAATCTACCTGATGCAAAACACACAGATGACAGTTTATATGGATGGACCTTGGCACCAGTTGCTTCTATTTACTTCTGCACCTCTCCTGCACCAAATTGGTTCCTATTAGACATGACAAAGAAGCCTTTTGAAACATTAAGTCAACCACCTACCCTGCCAGTCTCTTCTTCCCCTTTGAGGAAAGGGATCTTAAGACTTTAATACATTTCTTAATACATTACACTAACCAACTGTGGTGGAGCTTACTTTAACATTAATGTTTTCAGCACTTACACATTTTAATTCTTTAGCATTTATTCCTGTTTACATGGGATATCAAGATACATATCTATTATTCACTCATTCCAACTGTTTAAATATGATACTTCACATAAACTTCCCACTTTCCTCCTCATAAATACAAAATATGATGTATGCATAGGCTGCAAGATAAAAGAACATTTAAAGAAAAAAAAAAAAAGTAATGTAGCACTTAAAAGATTTCCTTACCTGTATATTTGTTCATAGGAGATAGGGATGTAGTCACCAGGACTCTGAGTTAAAAGCTGATCTATGGCACTGTCCAACTTTGGCCAATATGTGCTCTTATAGTCTTCAATTGTTATAACATTCATTACTACAAGAAAAAGACAAAACTACATTTAGTAACTTTAGCTAAAAGATTACAAGCAAGTGAATGGTCTGCAATTTCAGATCACACCAATAAGCTGGCCAAAAAAACCTGAGAACAGTTCGCTTTCGCTAAGATAACCTCATCTAAAACTAAAGCCCAGACTTGAATTTGTACCTTTTTATTTACAGAAAATAAAATAAAATCAGAAAACCTGCCAAACCAGTGCTTGGGTATTTCTTAGGGGCTCAAGTAGCAGGGAAAAACAAACTCCTGGGAGTTCTAGCATGACAATATAATAATAATTAAAAAAAAAAAAAAAAGTAGTTCAGTAGTTAGTTCAGATTAATAAATTATGCAACTTTGTGGGAGTCCAGAATCAACAATTAACACTGGGTCCTCACATGTAGGAGAACAAGCTTTGGCCAAGATTGGTAGTTTTTGGAATACTCCTTCCCAGCAGATATATTAATTTTACAAGTCTCAGGTGGGACCAGCAGCTTCCTTGGCCCAAAAGCTGATGCAATTCCTTCTGCCTTCAATCACAGTTAGGCTCCTGAGCAACTTTCTTGGATCTGTATTACAGTTCCCCCTCTAGCAGGCACAATAATACTCCTTTTCCAGATAAGAATCAACACAGGGAAGAATAGGAAGCATTTAAATTAGAGTTCCCTATCACTCCCTGATTCTCCTCCTGAGCTTCCCATCTGCACCCTCTTGCACAAGCCACTCAGTGTGCCTTCACAGACACAGGAAAGTTTTAATCTCTCTCTTTTCAGGGAGGATTTCTGAACTAACCACACGTGGCTCCATTCCAGAAGCAGCCACGGTAGAAGGGTTAGCACCTTCCCATCAGACACGTACTCACAGGACTACCTTACTGGCTTGTCACACCACCATAGCCTCAAAGCAGCCACCCAGAACGGAACCCTCAGTAAGTAACAGCACAGGGTATACTTCATATCAAAACTATCCAGTCCAGGAAATCCACACGTGGGTCTGGGCTATATGGAACAGAGAATAAAGAGAGTTCCCACCCCAAACAATCCAGTTCAGACACTGCACTGAAAAGAAATATTTTGAACAGGGCTGCATTTTAAATACATGTGTAAATGTAGATTCACTGCTGGGCCTGAGGAGCAAGATCTCTTAAATGTTGTTTTCACAAGGGGTTGAAAGGAGCTGGGTAAGTCACTTTTGGCAGCATTATGAACAATTCTAGGGAAATACAGGCAAAACAGTTAATGGTTATCATGAGAAAAAGAGGATTACAAAGAGAACGTGGAATAAAGAGAGGTGTGAGACAAGAAAGTGTTTTAACACTATCTGTAGGAGCAGGTATTACAGATTCCTGTTGTGAGTCTTTTTAGGGTATTTCAGCCAGAAACCTTGCTTAGTGAAGAACGTTAGTGCAGTACTCCTAGCCCCCTCTTCACCCAGCTAGCCATTGGTTCACTTTTGCTTCATACCTGTTACAGAAACAAATCTAGTTAACATAGTATGTGCCTGATTAGTGAACGGGTCACCACCACCAAATGCTGCAGGATGCTGTCCCAACACTCCAGCCTGCAAAGTGAAAGTACGACACCGTTTGCTAACAAGTTGATAAAGGTTATGAGTCCGGGTACACAAATACCAGGATGTAAGTTAACATATCCAGCAAGTCAGCTCCATGACGTAAAAGCATCCACGCAGTCAGGAAGAGCACAGCACCTCCCTGACAGTAAATTCATCCCTTATTCATCTGTCTTGCAATGACTTGCTTCACTTCTCATTCCTTACAGAGCCCAGGCTCTGGGCAGATGTTCTCAGGAGCAGCTTCCACATAGTAGCTTTACTATTCGTGCTTACACTCAGCAGCAGAATTTGAGCATTTGTATTTCACTTTGTTAGCCCAAAAAAGGTGGGTCTCCACAGAAGTGCTCTGTTCCACAGAAAACATTAAACTGAAGTCAGCATAAATATTAGACCAAGCGTTGATTTAAGATTTCAATGTATAATCACACCCACATACTCAAAACGTTTACTACGTTTGCATATAAAAAACATCCTTCTTTTAAAACTATAGCTAAAAAAGCAGGGGACAGAGTGGGATGGGTAATCCAACCCACTGTCAAGTAAGCAGACATCAGTCTGACAATTATTTGTCATTTATTCAGACAATAAAAATCAAAGAAAGCAGCTAGGCATCTCTCAGAAGCTTTATTTCAAATCACAAAGTGACATATATGAAGCTTTACTGCTTAATTAGCAATGCACCCTACAATCCTAAAATATTTTGTCGAAGCGTACAAACTCTTCAAGCAGATGCCTGAGACTAATCTACAGACTTGTAGCTATCGCCGTGGCTCTACGCTTTCCTTTTTCTCAGCTGTCATGCGCATGTTTACACAATCGATTTTGCTATACCCCCTGCCTGACACATCCTAGCATACATTAGCAAGTTTATGAGTCTGCCCTGTAGTTGCTTTCAATTCTATTCTATTTTTATTACTTGTTTCTCAGTCTGCATTAAGACTGGTTAGTAAAAGTAATGTTAAACTTTTTCTTCATCAGACAATTTGCCTACGCAGCAATGCACATACACTGCACTGAACTACGTTATGCAACAGGGTAGTCAACAGATTTAGTGGATATGCCAACACGCACAGCCACATGTGCCCATCCTAAATGGGACTGGGATCAAATACATTTATAATCATCCTTGCTTGAAAAGCATGAAAAAACCCAAGAAGGAAAAACTCTTCATTTTCTCCACAATTCAGATACACTGCAATTACTAGTACAGAAGAGTTTCACTTAAAGTACAAAATCCCTTATGGCCTTTGAAAAATATTTTTCATAACACTACTGCTTTATAAATCCATAACTATGACTGAAGCTGATCAACTGTAAATAAAGATTTAGTCATAAGTTTACCAAAACATGGAAAATTTTCTTAAGTTGCTTTAACTAGAAGAAAAGTTATTAAATGAACTACACGCTACAAATCTCATTTCAGTTCTCAGTCTCACCAAAATCTCAAGGAAGGAGAACTGGATTTGGCCCCTTCGAAAGATTTTAAAGGGTTTCCATCTAACCTTCTTCCTCCATTATTCTGCCAGTTAAATTAGACCAAAAAAGGCCCACCAGACAGCTTTAGCCTGCAGCTACGAACATGAACAAAACCAACATGCTGCAAGTAATTATGCATTGAACACAGGTATTGGATTTTTTTGTTTTGGAGGAAAGAATCAGGAGGGAGAGACCTATGTGAATGTCAGAGGCGCTCCAATTTATCATAGGATCGTTGGAAACTGCACGTCACCCACATTTTTGAAGGTCACCTGTAGGATAACCTGTCTAAGACTAAGCCTCTGCATCATGAAGCAAGAAAGGCACGAGGCGTTGCTCATTCAACCGCAAGAAGTTCTTCATGCAGCAGAGAACAGACAACTTTCCTATCAAGCTTAAGACTGACAATCAGCTTCTCTAAGCATGTTCTGCCATTGCTAAGACAGGAGGGGATCTAGCACACACTGTCTCCCTTTTCATTGTACGTTTACGTCGGAAGTGACCTTTCTCCCTTCTTCTATACATGAAAATTAAACAGAGATTAAGCGATCCTCTGTCAGAGCCAGGATTAGAACAGGCAGGATCCCAACGCAGCTCCTGTACTTTCTCAGTCCATACTACTTCACTGGGTTTGTTCTGTTCATATAAACATACCATCAAAACTATCCACAACACAAAGGTGTAGAAAAGTTCTAATGAACTTAACTCAGAGAATTTTGTATTTTACAGGAATTTTAATTTTCTTTAAAACAAAACATCAGTAAGACATATTGTGTTGGGTTATCAATGCTGGAGAAGCGAAAACAAGAACTCAAAAACCACACCCTAAGCAAAATCACACACAGCCGCTTCTCCTCCCCCTCAGACATAAATTGTAGATTAACTGGAAAGTCACCTTCCCATTTGGTGAGGATCCAGCTTGAAAACCATTTTCATTCTGAAATAGAAGGAAAAACTAAGGCTCTAAATTTCTGGATTGGGAATTCCAGAGCTTAGTTTAGCAAGGCCAAACGACATTTCATTTCAACTTGTCTCAAGCATTTACGAGCCACCCCAAGGTAACTGGAGCCCTGACAAGCAAGGCAGGCAGAGAGCCAGAGAGCTCATGGAGTCTGGGAGCCTCAACTTCAAAGCAGCCAGCCTTGGCAGTGTGCCTAGAGCCACGAAAACCAGGCTACCAGAGAAGCAGGGATGCAGAAGCCTGAACTTCGAGCTTCTGATCAGCTCTGGAGCTGAGCTGCTGAGGACCGAGACAGGTTAGCTAGCATTGAGGAAAGGGTGGAAACAAAGAAAAACAGTGCATTTCCCATCAAAATTTCATCGTGGCAGTTACACAGCTACACTTCCAGGAGTACTTTAAACTAGCCAATTCCACGTTTTCCAACAGCCATTAGAGAAAAGGGCATATTTTGCCCAGAGTTGTGACTTATAGAAATAAAAGCAGAACTGAAATGAACAGCAAAAAAATATTCCCTTCCCTCAACCTCAGCAAAACAACAGAAAAATTTGTCATTTCTGTTAAAAGCTACACGCAAAAGAGGTTTCAGAACTATTTCTGGGGGATAAATACATCTTCTGTGGTTCTCGTGAGGCCTCTACAGACATACATCCCCTCCAGGACAGCAGAGGCCCCGCACACATCACCATCCCACCGCATCAGCAATCACAAGCAGGCTTCAGACCCATCTTTGGGTTTTTCAGGCAGAAAGAAAAAGTCTTTAGGAAAACACGACCCGAGCTAAAAGCTTCAGGAAAAGCGACAGTGCCTCTGTAGAGCTGAAAACCCTGCCTACGCTCGCTCTCCCAGTTCTACAGCCAGACCCACCACGTCACCTTGCCGTGACAGGAAAGCAGCAGCAGAGGTTGGGGTGTGTGCGAGAAAGGTCATTTTCTCCTTCTAAGGGCTTTAACCCATTTGACTTCGCTTCGAGCAGCCTCTCGGGCCAAGACCCACCTAAGGGGCCCGCCGCAGGACGGACCTGAGGCTGGCCGCAGGCGCGGGGGAAGCGAGCGGGGGGCAGCGG